>JAJMLH010000029.1:0-153975 GCA_030569615.1 Ogataea rishiriensis | reverse complement strand
TAGAAGGTACCGCTATACCGCTGCTCAAAATAAAACCATTTGAAAGGACAAAACTAAGAGAAGGAGAGATTAAACTTGTTTGAAGGAGAGACAAGTATAACGGCAAAAGAAGAGTGAAAGAAGAAACCAAGTAGAAACAAACAATAAGAAAAAACCCAAAGATAAAAGCCATGTATCGCACGTATGTTGCTTCAATGCAAAGTTTCAACATGCCGTTGCTGCACTATAGTAACCAGAATTGTAAAAGTGCTGTTGGCGCTGTTGGTAATGTTGTTGTTGTAACAACTGTTGCTGGTAGAAGTCATTGGCATACGAACGGTTTCCACTTGCCATCAAAGCAGGCACCTGCTGTTGCTGTTGTTGATGCTGTGGCTGCTGATGCTGGGCATCCATCGTCACAACGGGCTGCAGTGGGGGATTACTCATTGTCGAGAAATGGCCCAGAGAGTAATAGCGTTGATGAACAGGCTGTAGCGGTTGCTGTTGTTGTTGTTGATGCTGTTGTTGAGGCATTGTGGAAGGTGTACCCATGGTAATGGCGCTGTTATCGATACTGTTGTAGATCGGTAACTGCTGTGGCTTCATCAAAGGTTGCATATTGAGTTGGTCGGACAACGAGTAGTAATCGTTGTTATTAGAAACTTGTTGAGCCACATACGACGCGTTGTATTGCGTTTGGTATGGGTTCTCGAACAGTTGCTGCTGTTGTTGTTGCTGTTGCTGTTGCTGTTGTTGTTGCTGTTGCTGTTGTCCAGGCTGCTGATAGTCGTTGAACCATGGTGATGAGTTCATAGGAGTATTAACAGGCGAAAACTGCGAGTTTTCGGAGAAAAGCGAGCTGGAAGGTGACTTGATGTCATATTGTGATGCGTTTGGTTGAAGTAATGGGATCTTGTACTTGTTGCCATTGCTAGCAGGCGAAGTAAAGTTGAAGGCATCAATGGATGGCAGCACAGGTGTGCAGGCGGCCGTTGATGCACTGGACTTCACGTCAAACTTTTCACACCAAGTCTTCCAACATTCTTCAATGCAGGCGTATCCATCTTCGTAGTGCAATCTCCATTTGATTTGGCTCAACCAATCTCTCTCCATAGAGTTCAAAAGGTTTAGGTCCAAACCTGTGGCATCTGACCATGACTTGTTTCTGAAAGTGTTATCATCATTGAATTTGTTGGCCAGGACCAAGGAGATGGTTAGATTGTTGAAAACATCCGCATCGTTCTGCACAGACTCTTCCAAGTCCTCCATCTTATCTGACAAGTACATGAGAGACAGTAGGATTGTAGACTTTGGGAGTCTTGTAGCAGACAAGACAGACTTGACCGTGCTATGGAAGGATGTGGACGGAGTATCGTTTCTTTTCATCAAACCATAACATAACCAACAGACAAACTTGACCATCTGACCCATGTCATAGTCCAAGACAGAAGCAACACCTCCAGAGGACTGTTCTGCTGCATTCTTTGGCGATTGAGGAGCAGCCTGGGGAGGATAATGTTGAGGAATGCTTTGCCTTTGAACGTTTGAAGGAACATAGTAGTCGGTTCTTGAAGGTTGAGCCATGATGGATGATGATGGTGTTGTTCCACAGGGCGTGTAATAGTTGTTCATACCACCATACCCAGCAGAGTAGGACATGGACGGTTGGTGATGGAACTGTGAAGAGCCATCCACAACGTTGAATGATGGCTGAGACGACACGTAAGGCTGGTACGATTGATGGCGTTGATGATACTGCGGGAAGGCAGATGCTGGTTGAACAAGCGTCTGGTCCTGTGGAGTGCCCATGAAGTACTTCTTTGATGGAGCAAACATGACGATGATAAAAGTTGTCAAGCAGTGAAGGTGGGAGTAGAAGGGATCAAAGACGATAACTTAACTAAAAGGTCGTCGATGGAGTAAATTCCGGGTTAAGTTGTGTTGTTTTGGGATAAAACCTCGCTCAGGGATGATGATAATCGATGGCCCTAAGGAATAACGAAATTGAACGGAGAGGGGGATCTGTGAGTTAATGAGGATAAACTAATATCTCAATAATAACAGACTTCAAGAGTGGTTTGTTGTAATAGTAATGATCCACTTAGAAGTTGAAGAAGAGCTGTTGCTGCCTAGTGTCTGATGAAACTTCGAACTGATTGCAACGTTGTCTTGTTCTGTTGTCTTCTAGAGTTGTTAAAACTATGATATCTCGTAGTCAGAACCACTTGAAAAGAAGGAGTACTCTTGTAAAGAACGAAGTTGCTTTATGAGTGATGGAGTACAGTATGTCAAATCTTCAACAGAGTTGTAGTTTTGAGCAAATGTGTAGGTAGCTTGAAGAAAAGACCAAAGGAAAAGGATTAAAAAAAGGCACTTGTTGTTCAGTTTGCCCTTTGTCCTTTTTGTTGAGGGACCTAGTATTATATATAAAGATGTGTGCAAGTTTGCAAATTTTCACAGGTTTGGCGGCGGTGAGAAGATTTTTTTGGTTTCTCTGTGCTGTTTGTATGGCGGCCACCAGGGAAGCTCTCGAGACCTGCCGGGGCCCTGCAGGGGCCCTGCCGTGCTGGGGGCTGCTCGCTCTTCCCTGGGCCTGGCAGGTGCTGCGGTCAAGATTAGCCGCAGCAGAGCAAAGAAAAATCTTCTACAGGGAGGCAGGCAGATTGGGCCCCCGTGCACTACCATGCAGGCTGGACGGCGGGCGGCGGGCGGCGGCGACCTCTGTGGCAAGCTGACTTTTCTTTTGCTGTTGCTTGGCCTTTGGCTTTGCTGTTGACAACTCAAAACAGCGATGGAAAGGCTCGAAATGGGTTCAGCAATTTGCAAGGTGAAACGTAACACGGAGTGCTGCTCTATTATTAAGCTGTTTCGAATAAAGTACACGTATAGGAGACTACTTCCTGGCTGGTTTCCACGCGCGCACGGCAGCGAGTAGCCCTGGGCCGGGCCTAATGTCGCCTATCTTTCAGCGCTTTTTAGAGAGGAATAGACTGTAGCTGTTGGCTGATAGAAACCACCAGCATGCCACCTATAGCTTCCTTTGTACTCAGGATGGAGCAAGCACTCGAAATACAGATTTAAACTTTGTGTAGCCCAACGTTTCATGTTAGATCTAACGGAGTTGTGGCCTTGTAGGGAGCCAGCTTGAAACAGTTCTTTCGTTCTCTCTATCTCTTCTCATCCCAAGGTTGTCTTTTAACTAGGGGATTTTCACCTGCCACCAAAAGACAGCCACCATGAGCCTCCTCATAACAAACGCAGGAGGTCCGAATTGCCTTGTAGAGAGGGGAGAGTGCTACGTGATGGTTCGACCAAGTAGAATGACTGTGCGCCGCTGATGAGGAAACCAGGCTCCTCATGCATACACGAAAACAGAATTCAATCAGTGAATCGATGGATTGGGCAGCCTTTGTGAAGAGAACGGGATGACTTCCATAACACAGAGCATAGTACCTGGTGGGCCGCCGCACGTCGAAGAGGAATGGAGGGAAGCAAGATAATGTCATACCACGCAGTAAATACACTCTGGTAGCTATATCCAACAGAACTAACAGTCTATAGCGATATATAGTGGTCAAGCTTGAAATTCCCGTTCAGACCATACTCGATTCATCTCGCTTCTCCCGCCTATTCAAGCCATGATCGTTCATCACTTCCATTCTTGCTTAATCACTATCAATGTGAGAAAGAGTCGAACCCCTATCCGTATGCTTCCGCCCATGTAAGATGGATGACCACTAGTAACCGTTGCATCTGTAATGGCTGTAGTAGCCTTGTAGCGGGGAAGCCAATCAGGCGGCTGAATGTAAAAGTTCAACAGAACTTTGTTTGCTACATCTAGTCTTACTGAAGCAGCACCCATCCCAAAAATCGACTAGCTCATCGATACTTGCCGTACGAGGCCTGTTTCAGGACATTCTTTTACTCTGCTCGTAGAGATGAAACAGCAGATATACGGACTGGCTACTCTTGTCATCCCTTTAACCTGCTAATTAATCCAACGAGAACTGCATTCAAGTGTCAGTCTGTTCGATTGAACAACTGTTGGTTGCAACTTTAGTCAATTAGCACCGGTTTCCATAGATAAAGTATACATACCCCTTCCCTTACCCACGTGACCTTGCTGAAAAAAATTCAGATTCAGCTTGCCTGCTGCTGCACAGCCCGGAAGTCACCCAACCGCCGGCAATTGCCGACAGGCCAGGAAGGCGGTGTTTTGATACTATGACATACACAGACATCACCTAACCTCCAAATTTCCAGCCATTTTGGCCACGAAACCACTCTGTACGATTACCGCGCAGTTTGTTGTTATGTTTTCTTAAAATATAGCAACCCGAATAAAGACTATCATTCAAAAGCAAGTTATAACCCTCATAAACAAGAAAAAGATAAACATTGGACCACACACTGTAATAAATAGATAGTTGAAATAAAATACATAAAAAGAGAAACACAACCTTTTGCTTTCAAAGCGCACCCGTATATCGTAAGTAAGAATGGTTGTTCTGATATTGTTGGACTCATAAAGAGGCTGTTTAACCACCAAAACCGTACAAGGTTCTGCCTTGTCTCTTCAAAGCATAGACGACATCCAAAGATGTAACGGTCTTTCTCTTAGCGTGCTCGGTATAGGTAACGGCATCTCTAATAACGTTTTCCAAAAAGGTTTTCAAGACAGCTCTAACCTCTTCGTAGATCAATGCCGATATTCTCTTGACACCACCTCTTCTTGCCAATCTTCTGATGGCTGGCTTTGTGATACCTTGGATGTTATCTCTTAAGATCTTTCTGTGTCTCTTAGCACCACCTTTACCTAGACCTTTACCACCTTTACCTCTGCCGGACATTATGTGTTGATTGACTTGTTGTGTTTATAAGCGAACTAAAAAAATAAGTTGAGACCGACTAATGTATGTATTAATCAGAACTAACTTTCTATCTGTAGTTGGATGTTTATATGGGAAAAAGACTGTTAGATCGAAAGTGGATAATGAGAGAGGAAGGTAGAGGGGGGGAATAGATGATGTATTTATAAACTAAGAGAGAGTGCAACACAACAGAAACAGGATGTGTGGGAATGTGAAAGTATTTGAAAGGTTGTTGTGAAATTGGATCAGATTAGAGTGTAGCATGTAAGGGTTGGCAAAACACACCCACACGAAGCAATGCCAAATGGTGCCAGGGCCGGGCCAGCCATTCCAGAAATTGCCACCACAACAGGTGTGGCAGAATGGATGATGGACAACAGCAGTCCCAGAACTTACCCAGAAAGTTGAAAAATTGTAGAACCAGGTGCAAACGTTGGAATTGGGCCAATCAGATTGCGTCTGGGCGTGTGGCCACCAGCATCTGGTCAGACTTTTTGGCATGGAGATTAGTGCCAGATGTTACACTGAGATGGGTGTATATTCTGGCACTAACTAAACGGCCAGCTTTGGCGCCCCCACAGCTGTCCCGTGGCACAGCACAGCACAGCACAGCACAGGACGCTCTACCAGGACACGCTGTTTTCGCCTTCCGCACGTTTTTTTTTTTTGCTTCTCAATCACTGTATATATAAACAGCTCTAATCCCCCCCACTTATCGGAATCACTTCAAACGCACTGATTACAACTTTATCTATAGTCTCCTTCTGCATCAAATCATTTGTCAACAAACACAACCTATAACAAAATGGCTAGAACAAAGCAAACAGCAAGAAAGTCCACTGGTGGTAAGGCCCCAAGAAAGCAACTAGCTTCCAAGGCTGCCAGAAAATCAGCACCAACAACCGGTGGTGTCAAGAAGCCTCACAGATATAAGCCAGGTACCGTTGCCTTGAGAGAAATCAGAAGATTCCAAAAGTCTACTGAGTTGCTAATCAGAAAGTTGCCATTCCAAAGATTGGTTAGAGAAATTGCTCAAGATTTCAAGACTGATTTGAGATTCCAATCCTCTGCCATTGGTGCTCTACAGGAATCCGTCGAAGCTTACTTGGTTTCCCTATTCGAAGACACCAACTTGTGTGCCATCCACGCCAAGAGAGTTACCATCCAAAAGAAGGACATTCAATTGGCCAGAAGATTGAGAGGTGAAAGATCCTAGATGTGTCTTTTGATAAGGCATTCTTTTCTTTTGGTGGCATCATCTTTAGTTAGTTATGATGTCGTTTACTTTTTCTTTTCGATGTAAATTACTTCTTTCTTTGGGTTAGTGTTTTTTTTATATTCTTCATAATGATATCGGGTTTGAATATTTATTAGTTAACGGAGATTGTACTCTTTCAATCATCATTCCAGTTGAAACAGTAGGCATGTAGCAAAGCTTCTACAGTCTGTACGTAGCTAAAGTGAAGCATCATTGTACACTCAGACAGTCAGCCAGCGATCTAGAATATACTCTCAGGTATTGGCCTGCTTCTCTATTTTGTTGCTCTTTTGAATCAGTCATATGGATCCCAACAGGTTGTTATTGTAAACATTAGAATAGGGTGGCTCGGTACTTCTCTCTCACTCATTCGCTCTTCCTACTGGTGCAGAGGCGGCCTCAACCATTAGTGTTTTTCAGCACGCATTGAAATTGATGATGTGTACGGTACTAACTGGTACTGGTATCCAACTTGCAATTAAAGAAACAACACGAACACCAACAAACCTATTGATAAACGTATCAACAAAGCAATTGCACTGATCTATTGGGCAACTCATACAACAATTAATCATACTACAGAAGACACATAATAACTCATACAAGATGGATGCACATAGCGACAGCAGTGGTAAGTAATCAACACAAATATTTGATCTCTTTCTATCGTGCTACTAACATACCTCCTTCAAATAGAACTTTACCAATTGCGCCAACAATTCTACTCTGCAAAATACTCAGAAATAACAAAGATTGACCTTGAATCGGATCTTATATTCTCCAACGAGGACAACAAGTATGAAGCCTACAAGTTCAAAATAAGATCCTACCTCGCCCTATCGGACTACCCTTCTGCAAAATCAACATTGGACTCCATTGAAGTTCCAGATTCATACACGGTTGATTTCGAAGCCTTGTCAAAATATACAGATTTTCAAACGGACAAATCCCAATCGGATGAGTTTGAATCGTTCGTTTCTGAAAACGTGAATAATAGCCTTGTCACGTTGCTTGGTGGTTTGTACTTTGCCTCTTTGGAACAGTACGACAGTGCCATCGATCTACTTTCATCCTCTCAAGAGTTTGAAAACGTTTCATTGTTGGTGTTTATCTATCTCTTACAAAACAAGACAAAAGAAGTCTCCAAGATTCTTGCTGATTTCAGCAAGATTTCACAGGATAACATTGTCTTCACCTTGGCTCAATCTTGGTTTGACATCTCAAGGTTTGAAGAAGGTTTGAAATCTGCCTATTATTTCTACGACGAGTTGACTTCCAACGATACCACGGTTTCAATCAAAGGTTTGATATGCCTCTTTGTTGCCAATTTGAAGTTGTTGCATCTTCCTGAATCTGAGGAGATGCTCACTAAGATTGCCAACTTCAAAGCCGAAAGTGGTAAAGATGTTGAAAATTTGACTCAATGGAAGGTGGATCTACTTTCCAATCAGATTGCATTTGAAATACTGCAGGGAAACCCTACTGATGATCTTACTGCTGAGTTGAAGACGATCGATGCCAACTGTTCATATTTGGCCGATCTTAAGGAAAAGAATGATATCTTTGATACAATCGTTGAAAAGTATACTGTTTGATGCTTAAGATGAACAATTTTGTTAGCACCACGATATAAATATACATCTATCCCATTTTATAATAAGTGAGTAAGAAAGAAACTGATTAGGTTTGTGTAATAATTAAAAGGTATATAAAGAAAAGAGTTGATGGTTATGGACCTTATATTATCGGTAGATTGTTGCTTGAGAGGCTTATGAGGTTTCATGAACACCCCCGGTACAAAGTCTATAACCATCAAAATCTTATCTCTATATACCTCTATATTATGACAGTTTGTCGTTTCAAACTCTTACTAATCTCTTGCCTGAAGGATGTGATCTGGATCAAACAGTCAACTAGATGAAATAATGTGGTCCAACCATCTACAAAGATAACAATATTTGCATCAAGTTGAATTGATTAAGAAACTGTTTGATCAACAATTTATCATCCACTAAGCGCCATACATCGGCTTCAGTAGAAGAGAGGAGCAACAGTAGGTTGCTTATTGGAGTGCCAGCTTGCAGGCCCATCATAAGTAACTATCCGGTGGTGAATCTGCGATCAGCCTTGTCACCTGCCCAATCAGAGTTAAAGTACCCTGACAAAGTTAAAGTCTCCAACTGATGACATGGTAGTTGGAGTTCTAAAGCACCTTTCACATAGCGAAGGACATCCTTGGATGATCCAAGAGGAACTCCACATGGGCTCCTTCAAACATTGATCCAAAGTTCTTTAACTTCAACAGCAAAGAAATTCCCATTTGATAGAACCATATTTAAGACACCGAATGTTCAATGTTGGATTGCTTATCATCAATCAGGATAGTCTTTTGTTGGCTTATTGGCCTAACAGATATCCTCAATTGAACTTTGATCTTTGTTATCTTTCAAAAACCGGAGAATACTTGACAGTCAGTTGCCTAATGGCTTATGCAATTGAAAGAATAACCAAATATTCTCCGTTCAATCAGTCCGCATAGAGCCACAGTTTCTCTAATCTTTTGCGGTGTTTGAGATTGTAGTGACAAGTCACGTGCATACAGCCATACATTATAATGTCCGCTCAACGTGTGGAGAACTGTCAGCATTTTTTTTTCATTCAAACTTTTCCAAAAAATTTACCCTTTTTGCTCTGATATAAGTGTCTCGGGGTTTCACTTTTGTATAAAGAAGTCTGCTTCTTCTACTGTTTTGACGACTTACTTCTGACAACAGACTACCAACTGTCAAACAGATTAGGGATTCAAACAGATTAGGGATTCAAACAGATTAGGGATTCAAACAGACAATCAATACAACAATGTCAAACTTTTCAAAGCTGCTTACTGCTTCCTCAGCTGTTGATGAGTATCATCTTATCATTGATGACGGATCACAACATCTGTCCAACCTCGTCATAAACAGGATCACCTCCATTTTGGAAGCAGGCGCAAAACCAATCCTCATCTCGAATAACCTCTCTGTTGAGTCGATCAATTCTATCCTCTTGGAAGGTGAAGGTGGTCGTCGCCATCGTCATGAGTTGGACATCATTACAAAGACCTTTGAACTCGAAGATTTGGAGAAGTTTGGTAGATTGGAGCTTGATAATGTTGTTGATAGGGTTTTTGTCACCCTTAAAGGTGACCTTGAACTAAAGAAACAAATATTTGATAGATGCCTCAGGTTGAGGATTCCGATCAATACCACATCATCTTCCGAACTGTCATCCTTCACCATGCTGTCAACATACTCAAAGGGGACCCATTTCCAACTTGGAATAACAACAACAAATCAAAGTTGCAAGCTTGCAAGCAGGATCAAGAGGGAAATTGTGCAAAAGTTGCCACAGAATCTTGATCAAATAATAGAAAACATTGGTAATTTGAAAAACAGGATCAGATTCGAAGATAGTGAGGAAGTGCTGGACACTGAAGATCACACAAACGTCAACAATGAGGATAAGAACCTGAAAAGGTCGAGATGGTTATCCCAGATCATTGAATATTACCCTCTCAACAAGCTTTCAGACATCTCGATCGATGATCTTTCAGATGCATACAGTGAGAACAAACAGTTGCAAGAGGAAACTTTTGTTGAGTCCGTTCTCAAACGTCAAAAGACGTCTTCTGCCTCTTCCTCTAGATCTAACTCGCCTGTGTTAAAGGGAAAGATCTCACTAATTGGTTCTGGACCAGGATCATTGTCGATGCTAACAGTTGGTGCATTGAACGAAATTTACAATGCAGACATGGTGTTGGCAGATAAACTTGTCCCACAGCAAATATTGGATGTGATACCTAAATCCACAGAGGTTTTCATCGCTAGAAAATTCCCAGGTAATGCAGACAATGCCCAAGTTGAGCTCTTGGATATTGGATTGGAAAATTTGAACAAGGGTAAGAGGATAGTCAGACTCAAACAGGGAGATCCATACATCTTTGGCCGTGGTGGTGAAGAATTCCTATTCTTTAAGTCGAACGGTTACACTCCTGTTGTTTTGCCTGGTTTGACATCGGCTTTAGTTTCTCCCGTTGTTGCTTCTGTTCCAACAACCCATAGAGGGGTTGCCGACCAGGTGTTGATCTGTACCGGTGTTGGAACTAAAGGTAAGTTGGGAAGCTTGCCTGAGTTTGCCGCAAATAGAACCGTCTTGTTCTTGATGTCGTTGAAGAAGATCTGTGATATCTTGCCTGAATTGTACAACCGTCAATGGCCTAAGGATCTTCCTGTTTGTATCGTTGAGAGGGCTTCATGTCCTGACCAAAGGGTTGTGAGGACGAGGCTGGGTGATCTAATCGAAGTCTTGGAGATTGTTGGATCTAGACCACCTGGATTGTTGTTGACTGGATTCTCGTGTGACGTTTTGTGTAAGTTGCCCGAAGGTGAGAAGTACAGGGTTGAAGAAGGTTACTTCGAAGGAAGTGACGGTCAGTCGTTAGACCTCACAAGAATAGTTGGAAGCTTGAGCGGGTACCCTTCAGAGCTTCCTGAAAAGATTATTCCTGTCTAAAGCGTTTGCTAGCTAAAACAAGATATGGTATGCTTCCAATCTAAGAGTCATTTATTTATTCAAAATCCTAATTACTGCCGAGTAAATGCTCGCTCATTTCAAGTTGAGTTTCATTAAGTGAGTGAGACAAGTCTGTGCTGAACTAAACCCATAAGCGATGCTAGACCTCGTCACCATTCATCTGAGTACTCTTCAAACACAATATCCCAGTATAATCTATAAGTGTTCAACACAAGCCCATACTGGAGGAACTACTGAAATGTTGCCTTCCTGTAAGCAAAATCTCAAATGAATGGGTTACTTTTAGGAGCTGGTTGACAAGATAGTCATTTTGGGGCTCCCGCTTTAACAAATTTAAATGTAGGCACAGCCGTCTTTTCTGTTTGTTATGATTTTTCAATGCTGGAAGCGCGAAACACAGCCGTGCCCCTCTTTCTGCCCCTCTTTTTGTCATTTGTCAAGCTGAGATCTGACAGGCTGTCCAAACAAGGGGCAAGTTCAGTCCGAGATCTTGGAGGGACAAATAAATAGAGTTTATTGAAGCCGAGATCTCAGATCTCAGATCTTTGGCGCTGCGTCATTGTGTGTCATGCGGTAACAATCCGCATGCAATGTTTTATATCGTGTAGAGACTTGTTTTCCTTTCTCTACTCTGTACCGTCCACAAAAGCCCTTTGTTTTCAAAGCACACCTTCATTTGTCTAATGAGGATAGGGTTTTGAGTGCCATTATCAGCACATTTTAAGGCGGTTTTGACTAGAAGTGTGCAGCAGTGTCAGTATATCCTTCGAACAAAGAAGCAACAAGAAAAGCTTGCGAATTGCCTGAGACAGTTTAAATTGTAAAGATTAGTCGCCAAAAAAGGGAAAGGTAGATGGGAAACAACAGAAAGCTATGGGCCCAACAGTTGATACCATCATCAGCTACGAATTCCAAGCTTCGCAATGCTCCCAGTCTTTTGTAGCATCGACTTGAAAGCTGTTGTAGTCCAGTTTGCCGGTGACAGGACGGGGACAGCTTTTGATACCAATAGAGAACTCTGTAACTTTTGCCTCTAATAAACGTTACTTTTACCTGACACCTTGAGTATGAGTAACAAGTGGAACTACTTACCATTCACTCACTTAATATCAGACAAAGGAACCGGTTACTTGGCTGTGCAATGGCGGGCTGAATGCGTACAGTGTGCTTTCCTCATTTGGCCGGTTGAGTTTCCGAGTCTCACCTTGCTACAGTACGTTATGAATTGAACACCTCTAGCTTTGAGCTGTATGAAATGATTGAATGAAGTAACCTGGAGATATTCACATGCTTGTTGACAAAGGCAGTATCGAATGATCACAGTCTCAAACTGCTGGGTAGAATGAGAGCAAGGTCATGCTGTGCTCGCCACATTCTGCTTAGCCCCACCACAGGTGGCGCGGGAAAATTGGAGGCTGTGTCTGTGCACTGTTTAGTAAGTAAGCAGAGTACACTTTCCACGTTCTACTCTGCAACGCATGCTTGGACACTTCGATAGTTTATCACCATACTCTTATTTATACTCTTCTATATTCCAATCCCCTCATTTGGATTGTATCTCGTACCAGTATTCAACCAATTCACTATCAATCAATCGATTAACAAACCCCCAAACCAATTACTCGAACAAAAATGGCTGCTTCTACTATCATCGCTGCTATCATTGGTATGTCTTGCTCAACCTGCTAACTAAGCGTCACTATCGGAAATATCACCATGGACCCAATTACCGTTGACCAACGTAGTCTTTTTCACTCATGAACCACCATCAATCGACTCATCCGTTTTGAGAGTTTTTCTGCCGAAAAAGAGAGAGATGGAGGGTAATAGTTTGCAACGTTATGGAAAATGATGACACTGTTGGGTTCATCCCTTTGGGAACCGGCTAGTTTTGCCACCGACAATTGCTTGTTGATACTAAGTCAAGCTGTTTTCATATTGAGATTTAAATACTAACATTCACTTCCCCTAATCATTGCAAATTGTCACAGCTGTCTTCCTACCACCATTAGCCGTCTTCATGGAAAGAGGTGCCGGTAGAGATCTATTGATCAACATCATCTTATGTATATGTATCTACTTCCCAGGTATCTTACACGCTCTATACATTGTTTTCAGCTCAAGATAAGCAAATCGTCATAGCTAAAGCTCTACGATTGGTTGAGAGAACATGCCACCGGATCTGTCAATCCGATCACTCTTACTACCTCTTACACTCTTTTAAACTCTGTTTCGTTTACTGTTTGTTATCTCTTTCTTCTTTGTTTTTTTGCAGACTCCTCTTTATTCTTCACTTCTCGTCGTCAAAATTTCCTCTATTGTTATTAATGACTTCATTCTCTCACTGTCCCTGTTATCCTTATTCAAAAGAACTAATTACTTCTTACTAAAACCCAGTAGCAACTAGCTGTATCAATGACCATATTGATTGTCTTACTTTTACTACTACTACCCATCTCACGGAATCATTGGTCAAGTAATCCTGTGACAGGACAGGCCCCTTTTCAAGACTGGTTTGGAGAAGAATTGTGGTATTTCGACAACGATATATGTACAACATAATAAAAAGAAAGTTATAATGAAAAGACGTTTATCTCTTCCTAAGGAAACAGCCCACAACATCAAGGCATTCAGGCCATCAATGGTCTATCTGAAGAATAAACATTACTCAACAATAGAGGAGCATTTCAAAAGTAAGATGTAAAGCAACTTGCTTATAATTGTGGAACAAGCATGTCCATCAATGGAGATTGGATGAATATAGCACCGGCCTATAGTAGATTGAAATGTACAGAGCAGTTGAAAGGTTTGTTAGTATTATGATTCCAGAAGTTGGGGAGATGCTCAATGGGGAAACTAGATGATATCACTTGGCTAGACATGCCTTCGTAGAGATACTACCAACCAGTGAGAGTTCAGAGCTTTGACTTGATGAAAAATCGGACGTGACAGTGAATGTGTCTCTCTTCATTCTTTGACACCACTAAGGTCCAACTGTGATGTACATCATGTCACTTGCAAGGAACTCCTTTGTAGAATCCTGTCAAAGAGGCATCGTCAAAGACACACAAGCGTAGCAATCTTTTGGGTTCAGCTTCTCAAACAGTTCGAAAGACGATGAGACAGCTGGAACTTCCATTTCTCATCATGTATCACATCAGTGGACACTTTGAACCTCAAAGTTTTCCCTTGTTCTCTCCCTAGTGATAAAATTCATTGTGAATAGGACTTACCACAAACAAACCAACGTTCAAGGCAACTGTGAAGATTGGGGATGACTTCTTGTCTTCCTGTGGAGCTCTGGCAAAACCGGACATTTTATATGTATGTATGTGTGTTTAGGTGAATCGTTAATGGATGATAACGTGAGATACTATACTGGAGAATATAACGATCAGTCTGATGCTGGTGTCGATGATGTTTCAAGTGTTATGAATAGGAATCATGAAAAGGTCAAAAGCCTGTGTGTCTCATTCTCTCCCCATCAACATTCGTCACTGGTGAAAAGTTGTTCAGACAGGACATGCAGAAACACCTGTGCACCAGCAAGCAATGTTTTATTCCACTCTGTGATCTGTCTGTATGCAGTCTAATTACTGTCTGATGACTGAATCTTTACAAGTTCCGATAACAACAGGTCGGGTGGCGCTGGGTCTGGTTCTGGTTGTTGCTTTTTATAAGATTCGCCTTTCCCTTCTTCATTACTGGTTCTTCTCTTTTGCTGACCAGTCATTCTTTAAAAGGTTACCAAACCATCACACTTTTTCCAATAAGATACCACCGTCTACTCTCAAATCACCAGTAGACAGTCTAACCAACGACTTCATTTGCCCGCCTATCCCCACTTTACAATACCCTACGCCTCCTTTCCCCTCTTCTCCCAATTTCATCGATAATGAAGGTTACCGTCAAACTAAACAACGAACAATCGTTCCAAGTCACTATCCCTGACAACTCAACCGTTGAGGATTTGAAGATCGCATCTCTGGTTGCACTACCGCCAACCATCGATTTGAACAAACAGTCCATAAAGTTATGGTACAGCGGTAAGAAGATGGAATTTTCCAAACTTTTATCTTCTTATTCCATCACCACGGAATCAAACTCAACAATATATCTAACCAGCCTTGACGAATCATCGTCCGCCATTGCCGAGGAAGACTCGTCTCCATTCGAAGAGGTGATCGCCGCTCCTGTCGTTAAGAAGATGAGAAGAAAGTCCAGCAAGAAATCAAACAAGTGTACTTTCAACACTTGTAATTCTGCTCCTCTTAGAATGGTTGGTGATTGTTCTTTCTGCAATGGAAAGTTCTGCTCCAAGCATAGACTGTTAGAAAGCCACGAATGTAAAGGCTTGCAGAGTTGTAAGGATAAGAGTTATGAAAGAAATGCTTTGAAGCTACAGAGTGAACAGACAGTTGCTTCCAAGGTGTAACTTTTCATCCCTTGATGCCTCCTCTGATGGGTTCATTTCCACCTTTTAGATTGTGTTTTTGCACTCTGGTTGACGAAACATCAACCCCCGCCACCGCATGATTTTCTTTTCTATATGCAATCAGCCATATTTTCGTGCTCTTTTTTCGGTTCCTCCTATGTCTCAACTTTCTTTCTTTCTGGTTCCCGCTCTCCATATCTGGATGGTCATGTCTATCTTTTTCCCTTAACCCCCATCTCTACTTTCATCATTTCGTTTCCATCTCATTGCGCGGTTTGGTTCGATCGCATAGCTCTCTCTTTATTTTCTCTCCTCTCCTCTTTTACTCCTGGTGTACCACTAATATTTACATTACACTGTCATATGATAGTAGTGTTGAGATGTAAAAAAAAGTCTATATTATCTTTACTAATTCACAACATCCCATGTCTCTTTAAAACTTCAAACACACCTTCCTTGACATTATCAAACACTCCAACGTTGGGTCTTGCCAGTTTTGGATCCAGATCAAAGTCTCCATCTTTATAAACACCTGTTCTGACCAAGATTGAACCCCAACCGTAATCGTTGGCCCCCAATATATCACTTTCCGGATTGTCACCAACCATGTAGACATTCTTGAATGGACTATCAATAGGACTGACGTTCAATTGACTGGGCAAACAGCTTTCGCCCTCTTTTCCTTTATTGATCAACCTCTGTCTCCAATCAATAAGAACATGATGTGCAAAATCGTAACTAACCTTGAAAGGCTTACCCAAAGTTAAACTCTCCAAATCGTTACCATCGTTGATCTTGGAATACAGTGCCTTCACCATGATCTTGAAAGCACCCTGGCCAAACCTAGGCAGTGGATATTCGTTGGCCCATAGGAAATCATTGTTGGAAAAGATGATTGGAACACTAGGAACTTTGGATTTGATCGATCTCTTGGTACCAATGATCCCATCTTGGGAATTCAACAGATCAAGAACAATCTGAACATCCGAACCCATATCCCTTGGATCGTTGAAGACCAGGATACAATCCACCTTTCTACCATGGGGATCAACATCAACCTTGGAATACTCCTCCAGTTCCAAGTCCGTATACTTATGGAACGGCCAGATTTGTCCATTTGTACTGGCAATAAGATCAACGGATCTTAAAACATCCTGAAAACCGTAGGATTGGGCAACTTTTCTAGCATCATCCCTTGGACCACCAATGACAAGTACAGTCTTACCTTCCTCCCGTGCAAGGCACTTCATGGGTGTGTGTGATAGCACCATCTGATCGACTGAAAGTGGATCTTTCAGATCGAGCTTTGATGAGATGTATTCCGTTCGGCTTGCTTCGCTTATTCCTCCACCGTTTGTTAACAGAACAAACGGGATCTTCAGATGTTGTAATGTGGATAGAGTGTCTCTTGCCTCTGGAACCGCTGACTTCCCCTTCAATAGGACACCATCAATGTCAAAGACAAATGCAATATCATTCGGGTTTGTTCTTGTTGTATAGGCACGGAACGATGATAGCGTTGCTCGTGTTGGATATGGAGCAACCCTTGGAAGGAATTGGGGTTTGAATCTGATGGCTTTAAGCATTTTTGATGTGGAATACTTGATGAATGTAACCTGAACATAATAAGCCGTTTGGAATAGTGTTGTTAAGAGTCATTTCAATGCTGTTCACCCACATCAACAAACACTCCCCATGTTTTTCATCCTCTAAGCGCTGCCCCTATCAGCCTCGACCATTGGACATTGGCCCATGACGTGGACGTCTGTTAGTACGCACACGCCCTATTGGTTCCCAACTAGGAAATAGAGATAACCGACCAGGCTCTGGTTACTTGTTGTTTTAGTTGTCGATGTTACGCTACTACAAGGGATCAAACACAAGAACATCGTTGAAAAGCATCAATTCTTCAAAGGTTATAGGCTAGTTTGGCATTCTCACTGTATATCTTTACCCTATCGCTGGACCCAACGTTCAGCCTGTCAAATATCGTCTCTGTTGCGGCCAGCCATTTGGAATGACCATTGGAACCACCTCCAAACTTACAAACAGGCCAATCGCCTCCCCATAGGAGCCTTGAGATGGGAACATTCTTCAGAGCAAATTCAACGTATGGCAGAAATATTTCAACAAGAGTCTCGTTGTCAAACTCTTTAGAGTTGTTATCCAACTCTGATAACAATCCACTCAGTTTGAAATAGATTCTGTTGTTATGGTTGCTGTTGAGTATATCCAGCATGCATCGCTTCCAGTGAGTGAAATTGCTGTGTTCATTAGCACTTTCCAAGTTGGGTTTCCCAAAGTGATTCATTATGAGACTGACGTTTGCATCTTTGCAATGGTTTAGTAACTGGGCAAATTCAGAATATTGGAATTCTCCTCTACGATGGTAATCTATACCAACTTCAAATATCAATTTCTGTTCTCCGAGCCAATGTAATCCTTCTATCAATTTTTCATCAAGAATTGTCCCATCTGGTTTATCCTGTAGTAAGAACCGGCAACCTTTGACCAGGGAGTAACCATCCTCGCCACATTCTTGTTTTAACAGCTTGAAGTATGAATCCAATGCGTGTGCACCTTCATTAGCTGGGGCCCATGGAATGATTCCCAAGATATAAGATCCAGCTTTTGAATTGTCATGCTGTTCAACGACAAACTTGTATTCGTTGATAGCCTCTTTCCAATTGCCTCGTTCTGTCTTCACGTCGGATTCGATGTATATTATACCTTCAAGCTCCAACCCGTGTGTTTCTATCTCGCTTTCAGTTTCGGCAACGTACTGATCGATCGATTGATCACAGTATAGGATCGAATCCGATGTCATCCATCTTAACGAGTCAAGTCTTGATCGGTCAAACAGATGTACGTGTGTGTCTATAAGTTTTGTCATTGCCGTATGTCTATTTCAAAACTTTTCATTGAGAATGTATAGTTTGACAACTATGCTCTTTGAATTTCATTCTGATGACGGATTGTTAAGTGGTGATAAACTGATGATCAATTGAGTAGGAAGGGTCGATTTCAATCCTCTGCAAATGGATCGAACTCCCCGTAAAAATGATAATGCGGATGGTCTATCTTTAAATCAGAGGTCGAGTTTCAAACGTCGATCGACGTTTTTCATGCGTCATTGGTTCTCATGAGAACCACCGGGTATCAACCATTTGGAAGCTGTTTGGGTGGGGAGCAAAGGAACAGATTGAACAGTATATGCTTTTCTTTGCTGTGCTTGAAGAAAGAAGATGATACGATTCATATCTGCGTGAGATTGAACAAGAAAGTCGAGGTACAAACACATGCTCAGCATGGTTGTACGAAAACCATAACATTTTTGACAAGAGCCGTGCATACTGTGTCCAATGCCAATTTGATGGCAGTCATCGATGCTCAATCATGAGGATGCATCGTGAGGGTATCAATCCACTGACTTGGCTGAAAAATGGATGGATGGTTGCCAACATTCTACACTTTTGTACACAAAACATTGAGCAAATTTCCAGAGAGAGCCAGAAAGCAGAGAGCCGCACAGCTGTGGCCCTAGAGACCGTTTTTCAAACTGCTCCTATTGTTCCGGAACAATATGAAGGGCGCACTTTCCAAAGTGGAAAGAAGCCGGGCCATCCTGAGGAATTTGAACCACTAACCACCTATTTATAGTTCTGTACTGAGAACACACGACGCATGGCTTTGCTAGGGTACACAATACATTCCTTGGGTAAACTTGGAAAGTCTGTGTGGTATGGCATTGAATGACAATTCACATGTATGCCTTTTCAACACATGTCTTGAGATGGCTAGTTTACTGGTGGTAAAAGTCAACATAAAAATAGAATGCGTTCAATTAATAGATTGGGTATCAAATGATGATACAAAGGTATAGAGGGATAAGAAGCGATGGATGGATGTAGAGCGAGTACAACGGTATCAAACCGTTGGTTTTAGAAATAAAAGTAGCGAGTAATAAATAGTAGGTGGTTATGCTGATGTTGGTAACCATTTTTCGTTTGCCCAACCGTTCACTGTGAACTGGACATCGTTTGGCAATCTTCCATAAGGCTTGAAGCATCTCTTGTTGACATTTTCGAAATCCTGTAGGTTCAACCATGGAACGTACTTGCCATGGGATCTCACGAGACCAATCTGTTTCTTACCGGATAGAGTACAGTTGGAGCTGGAAGTGGTTGGAACGTAAGTTTTCTTTGACGAGTTCACAATGTCTGTTCTTGGAGGTAGGATGACGTTGGACCAAAGTTTCTCTCTTGAGAGCAAGGCCAACTTGAGATAGTCTCTGTAGTTTGAATCTTGAATGTCCGTATAGTCGAATTCGTCCAAGTAGGTATCGATGGAGTCATATTCGGACTCGTACAACTCTTGCTGGTATAGATCTGTCTCATAGTCTGAGACTGGCAAGTATCCACAAGACTTGGTATGGTAGTCTAGGGCGTAGAAGAGTAAGAAATGAGAGTTGATTCTTGGTTCTCTTGATTGGAATGCCTTTGACGTTGGTGTTTGAACAGATGCTAGGGCTTCGTACGATAGTGATGATATTTTTGCTCTAGCTTGAGTGATTGAAGATTTTGTTGGTGTATACACAGTACTGAAAGTCTTCATTGGAACATACTGGACCGCAGACTTTTCTTGTTGCTGAGGTTTTTGTTGAGGAGAACGAACAGAATGGACTTGCATTCTTGGCTTTGGAGTTTCAGCCATGTAGATAGGCAATCTTGAATCTGTGACTCTTTCGTTGAACGTCAGGATGCTTGAGGCATTAGCGAGAATTGACGAGTTTCTCAGCTTGTTGAAAGACTTGGATAGGTTTGCGTATAGCATTTCTTTCTTTGAAGGGCGACGGGAGATGGTTAAACCTTTTGCTGGTGATTCTTCCTCTGGGAGTATGTTGTCGCTTGCAGTGACTGAAGAAGACAATGGATGGTCCAACTGTTGATGTAATGGGGATTGATGAGAAGTATCGTCGGTGCTATAGGATAAGAAGCTGACGCTATCTTCATCCTCCTCTTCATAATCGGCATCAACGGAGTAGCATTCCTCATTGGAAGAGTATGAAATCTCGTCAAAGTCTGAGGATGAGGATAGGTAGGAGCTACTTGAAGATGGAGACAACTTGGTGGATTTTGCAATTGAAGAACCTCGTCTTGATATCAGAATTGACTGAAGACAGGGTGTTGTTGATACTATGGACATTGCTTTGTTCGAAGATATGTTGTTGTTACAGGTTGGGACAATTGGAATGCAGTCAACTTGGTAGCTGTAGATAAAACTTTGGAATGCTGTTGCACCTTGATGAAGCATATCGTATCTTACCAATGTGACTAGGGGAAGGTTGGGGGTCTGTTAGGTTGTTTAACAAATGCCCTTTAGTGATTGGTTCTTTGGGAAGGAGAGTTCACAATGGACACCATACAGGTTGAATGGTTACTGAAAAGTGACGAGTAGTAATTGAAGCTGTGCGAATGTGGTAGCCTTTTGTGGAGTGATGATGGAGAAGCGGATTGACAGCAAGATTTGATAGTTAGAAAAACAAGAGGAGAACTGTTGTTGTTCAAGCAAGGATAAGGGAACCAGAGAATATATAAATGAGCATCAGGTGGATTAGGTGAGCCGTTGAAAGTGTCTGTATTTCACCCTTGTTATTTATCTACAAAAAAGAAAGGACTCATCACGCTACAGTAACAGCTTCAGATAGTCTCGAGTGGTTTCCAATTTGGGGATAGTGGAAGGTGGATACGCCGGCCGGTGGTGGTAGTGGTAGTGGTGGGGGAGAGGGGAGAGGGGAAGGCCCCCCAGGGCAGCCCCTGGAGAGCCAGAGGCGCGGTGTCACCCCACGGCATTCCCGCCCGACGGCTGGCGGGTCTCGTCGTCGGCGGCGGCGTGCCTCACGCAGAGCCAGCAACGGCTGCCCGGTGACAGCACTTCACCCAGCAGAGCACCGCAGAGCACCGCAGATCTGCTCTTGTGAGAATACGCGCTCGGTAGCTCTAAAAAGAAAGAAGCTGACATTCTTCTGCTTTCGTTTGAATGTTTTGTTCGCTGGGAGAAGCTTCGAAGGTTGGACGGCGGGGATTCTCCGACTTTTGCTATCCTTCCCGACGGGGGAAAAGACGGTGGTGGGTGGGTGCTTAGGTCGTCCACTATGACGCCGACCAAAGCAATACCACTCTTGGATGCCGTTTAGACCACGCTCTTGCCTCGTATATCTCTCTCAAGAACTGGTGATGAGACAGGGCTTCATTGCGAAGATTGGCGCCTGCCAGGCGGACAGCACATCCGCCAATCCAGGGTGGTAGTATAGTGATGTGTGCTTCAGATCTGGCTGGATTACTGCTTACAGAGCAGCAGCATTCTTACCACTAGGCACATTGCAAGACTACAGGATACGTTGGTTGTTACATCATTGCAAAGGTCCGCTCTCTTAGAACACACCGGTTGAAGACCAGCCGGACTCAAAATTGTACATCGTTACTGGCTTGAACACTCTCTTTCTCGTTCTTCTAACTAACGACTCGCTGCTTCCGAGTATAGCCATCAAGGGAAGGGCGGAGATTTGTCTTGATTAACCTTTGCGAGGTATCCCGCAGCGGGAATTACGTAACAATAGACGTGTTGTTAAGAGAACAATTTCTTTTGGCTCTGCGGCTCTGGATGTAAATTAGGGTAAGTTTGTTGTGATTACCTACGCACTTACGTACTTCGAAATTGGTGGTAGCTGTCAAACTGGTTGTTCAACTGCTATATCACCACGAGCATTCAGAAGATGACCGTGATCATCAGTATTTAGGCTTTACTCGAAAGTGTTCATTCCACAAAACACCAGGAGACTGTAGGTGGCATGCAGCCACCTGTCAGCTCAACCTTGAAGCCTCGGAAGAGATGCCACGGCACCGAGGAAAAGATGTATGCTTCTTCTCCTCTAAGCCATTTCCATAGATGATTCCTTGGGTAAGGTTTGATGGATTACTGCTCGATACCGCCCGATCACTTATGTCAAAGTTCCAGAGGACCTTATACCAGGTTACAACCTCAATTTCAAGACTTGATCGCCGTGAAAGGCAGCCATCAAACAATCCAAGTAGAAGCAGCAGCCCTCCTTTTTCCCCCGCCCCAAATCTGTCTATCTATTGTCCCTTCCTCTTGACAGCTATCTCTCCTCGTAAACCTTCCTTGGATACACGGCAGACTTCTTCGTCGGTCTATTTTTAGTCTGGAGAACTCGCTGACCCGTCAAAAACTTTGCTCGCCCGAAGGCTGCTTCCATCCATCCATGCAGCACAACCCCTACCCGCGGCCCATCCAACTTCCTATATGGGGACGGTTATGGGAGACCGGATCTTTGAGCGTTTCAGATCACCAATGTTTCCCCACATTGGGCACCTCCAACAGACTTATCTGCCATCTACACATTGACCCCTTTCGATTAGGATTGGAAGATTAACGCTTCGATCAGTTGAATTCAGATCTAGAAAGGGCTGTCTAAATTATCCTGATTACTATGCTGAGATAGAACTCAACTATACTAAATCATACATTGAAGTATCATTTCTATTAGTGTACAAAAGTTTGTTTGGCCTAACCGGTTCTCAGATTTGCAACAACCTCCTTTGAGCCTCACCAATGGCAACATTCAAGACGTCAATGTCATCCTGCAAAATGACCTTTCTCGCGTTTATGATATCAACCTCCTCTTGATCGATTTGCCTGTATATGGCCAACTCTCTCGAAAGCTCGTTCAGCATGATCGACTTCTCCCCAATGCTATCCTTTATCGAATTTTCCTCCTTGCCATATCCATAGAGTTCAAAGCTCACACCCTTTTCGAGTTCATTCGAAGCCATTGATACTTTCTTGATTGCCTCGTACAGTTCGGCATCAGATATGTCACTTGTTGAAGAATCAGCAAACACAGCAGTTTTGTAGTCTTCATAGACTAAATTCTCAGCTTCAGTATCAACAAGTGAAAGAACTCTTTCTTTCGTTTCAAGATCTGTAAAACTATCCTCCATCTGATCTCCCAAGACTATATTCGAATAGTCCTTTTGAATCAGTCTCAGCATCTCTTGATCAATTATTCGTTCAACCGTGTTTGACGAATCCAACTCTATCGATCTCCCAGGGTGTACTGGAGGAACAGGAAGATGCAATTGAACAGCCAGTGACGTTTTCAACCTGTTTATTCTGGTTTGCTCCATTTCCTGTTCTTTCTTTGCAAGGATGGCCAACTCTCCCTTGTCTACAAGCGTCTCCTCTTCATCAGATATCACATTTGTTGATTTTGTAGGTCCAAACACATCGTCATCGTCATCCTCCGGTATCACCAGTTCAAAGTCGTTCAGCGGTTTAGGTAGCCCACGCAACCTACCACTCAAACTGCTCATCTTTGACGATTTCAAAACAGAAGACTTAGTGGCCTCCGGTGGAGTAATCGCTGCATCATCTTCATCCTCTTCGGTCGATTTCGTAAATAGAACTGACCGTTGGTGAGTCGTTGAATGTAATTGTTTCGATGCCTCTTTGATCTTTGCATCAATGTCAACAGGTTCGTTGTAGTCTTCCGATTCGTCTCCTTCTCCAGCATCGCTCAATCTTAACTTTCTTCTCTTGAACTCTAGTTCATCCATTTCATCCTTCTCGTCGCCGTTCGTGCTAAACGTCTGCTGATCGCTGGAAAATGTAACTTTATCCTTTTCTCTATTATCCTCGTCTCTCTTTCTCTTTTCCTTCTTGCTTTGATGATCAAACTCTTGGTTTCGCGATCCCAGTTTATCCGTTGCTTTGGAAAACTTTTCTGTGGATGTCATGTTTCTATACCGTTCTTCGGATGTATCAAACCTTCCATCTTCAGGTTGTCTTTCCAAAGCTATATCCTTGTTGTAGTCCATCTGTGTTTCAAACTTCTTCTTAGTCTTGAGTCTCGAAATAATCCCCACCTGTTTCAATTCTCTTCTCTTGTTCAAGGTGGCTATTCGTTTACTCTCCATGAGCATCCTTTCCCTAGCCTTTCTCTTGGCTTTTTTACCCTGTGTATTTGCCAATCTTGCCTTTGCCTCGCTGAGCATCTCTCTTTCATCCTCGTCCATTTCTTCCATGTCTGGCCTTGCAGGTTTGGATTCGGGATTCAAATTCAAAGCATCCACTCCGGCAACAGACTCTTTTTGGTTTTGAACATTACCAACCAACTTCAAATCAGAACTGTCCAAGTTATCATCTAATAACTGCTGGTACCGTTCGATACACTGGTTTGATGTCCTGTTGAGTAGAAGACTGATAGAGTTCCACTGGTTGGGACGTAGTTTGATGAGATTCAAAAGCTTTGTATCTTCCTCCTTGGTCCAGTCCAGCTTCTTTATTGTTGGGTTTAACCATTCTTGCCATCTCAACTTGCACTGCTTTGCAGTCTTTTTAGCAAGAAGAGAACTCACTCTGGACCACTGGTTCAAACCATACTTTGATATTGCCGCTTTCAAAATTTCATCTTCAATGTTTGACCACACACCACCTTTCACATATATTGGAGCCATTGTGAAGTATGAGTTTTGATGGAGAGAGAGATAAAACAGGGGTTCCATTCAAGTTAGAGGGAACAATCCAAATATTTGAATCAATATAAATGTATATACAGTGAACAAAAAGGCATTGAGAGCGTCTGTCACTGTACGCTCGTGTGCCTCTCGCTTCACCCATGCACGCACGGGTGGCTTTTTGGCAATCTCTCGAGATTTGCTCCGTTATTGGAACCATCCACCCTTCTTTGAACAACCCTTGTTCTTATGATTCTTGTTCGTGCCTTATGAGTCTCTGCTTTTGTCTACATTGGCAGTTCTTCAATAACAGTCCCATAAAGAGAATCCGGCAGTTTGCGCTCAGACACAAGACAAGAACGTCAATACTCACTCAAATAACTGAACATGCCCTTACTTCCCAGCTTGAAGCCAAAGCACCAGAAACTAATCTTGCAATGCTACCCTTCCAAGAAGCTTTCAACGGCAGAGACAAAACCAAACAATGCGGAATTGAGTTATTTGATATACTATGCCTCAACGAGAAGGACAAAGTTGGAAAAAGTGAGCAACTTTTTAACGAAAAAAGCAAAATCGGACACTTACCATTCGAGAATGGGCCATTTGAAAGTCACTTTGTATATACTGCTCGAATTGATTGAAAAATGTTCTGACGATCTTGGAATAATGTCACAGAATATTATTGACATTCTAACGGATGTTATTCATTTGAAAGAGTTATCAACTTGCGAATTGAGTCTTTTGGTGTTTAGCAAGTACTGCGAGAAAATTCAGACCAACCAAAAACAAATATTTTCGAGCAATCCACCTCTGCTCAAACAGTTCTTGAGGTTGGCAAACAACTTTATTGCATTTGGTAGCTACTCACCAGACGAAGAGTGGGTCAAGCTTGGATTGGAAGCCACCGAGAACATCTCTAGATACATTGATCCGGGATTCAGCAACTTCAACAATATCAGATTAATTGAGAAATCCATCACGTTGATTTTGGACAAGATTAACAAACAGGGCAATAACCTGCAATTGATCAGGACCACCACTGAGACCTCCGTTCCTCAAGGTGAACTCGATGTCAACGGGCTGGCAGTTAGTGCCTTAAAGGTGTTCTTCGATACCAACAACAAGAGACAGGTTGACTTGTCAACAAAAGCGGTTGTCAACTATGCACTAGACAAAAAAGTTGAAATGATATGGACAAACAGGCTGATCGAAATTTGTCTCAAAAAGACACATATAGAGATGAGATACAGAATCATATCCATTTTGATCTTGGAACTGATCAACAATTCCAAATTTGAGGCGAAACAGGTGGTGTCTGAGTTGGTGTCGAACTTGCTATCTTCCGAAGACGTCAATATGGTTGGACTACCAGTCAAGGAAATATTGAACGATGTTCTAAGTCTACAAAAGGATGATGTGGTTGCAGTTGAGAGTGATGCTACTTTAAGCAACAACTACATCGATATCATCAGAAGTTTGGGAAAGCATATCTACTACAACAGTCAAATCAACGATATGATTGAGGAGATATTGAAGTCATATTACCAGCTCATTTCCAATCCAGATGAGATCACCAATGCTACACTTCTGACTGAAATTTCCAATCTGTTTGTGGACGACATAGAGAGCATTCTACAACTTGCGCATGAGGATGCCTCTATCGATTTCAAAAAGGCACCTTACGCCATGCACATTTTCAACTATCTATTTTATGCCTTGGATTTCAAAAACATTGGGTACCTGAGCGCAAAGGAGAGAAGTAGCATCCAGTTGAGATGGTTCAGATTAATCGACTCATTTGCAAAGAATGAGACTCAGAGAAACTTGACCCTTCTACCAGATAACGAGGGACTGATATCTAACAAGTCCGACAATCCTGCTCTTCTTTATATCAATCTGTTGTGCGATATTACAACAAACGAAACAACGGCTTTAAACGAGCAGGCTTTGAGAACAACGAAGCAGATCATACATACATTCGGTGTCAACTTTGTGATCAACTACTTGAACTATGTCAGCACCTGGTTCGGCGATGTTCAAAACTACAAGTTTTCTTTGAACTGGTTGTTGCTCTTTGAAGTTTCAATGGTGTTTGAACTTCCCGAGTTGTGCAACATTGCATACAACAAGATCTGCAAGCTGTCGGACCATGGACTATGGTACAAGCCGTATCCACTTCCTTCTTCGGCATTGATTCCGAGTCTTACCGAGATGGACTTTGACACATACGATTTTACCCTTCAGGAGCTACATGACATTCTCTCTCAGAATCCAGTACTTTCCAAGTGGCTCCCATATGCAAATCTATTAACGAACGCACAACCACCAGTGGTTTCTCGAATGCCACCAAAGTTTGTCTTTTCAAAGACAACCACTGCCACGGATTCAATAATGAATCATTCAACTTCTTCCATCAACCCAGACATCACATCGCTTTCAAATACCACCGTCCCGGTGATCCAAATGAGCCATTCAGCATCGTTGGTCACGAGTCCAAGAAGAGTTGCCAGTGGAGCAATGTCACCAATCAATGGACTGTCAACATCCAGCAATTCCCTTAGTGGTGTTGGTCCTAATGGATTGCTACGTCCATTGTCAGCTAGAGGATCCATCAATTCATTGAGAATCAGTTCGAATCCAATTAATGCTAGGGAGTTGAGAGCCATCGTTGCTGGAGGTTCTGCAGGATCGATCATCAGAGGCATTAATGGGTCTTCGTCTCAGTCGTTGCACTCTTTGAAGATGCCTAGCTACTCCGCTGGAAATGGTAATGGTAGTGCAAGTGTGAGCCTGAGGGGAAAGAAGAGTGGGTTGGCTTACTGTATCAGTGGGTTGGATCTGAGTGACGGCGAAGGTTCTATCGAGAGTGAGCATGAAAAGTTTGATGATTCTGTTGAAGGTGATGTTCGTGACTCTAGAAATGGGTTCTTGGTTACAGCATAGAGATTTTAGACACAACTGAGACATGTCTTACTTTTTTTATTCATCATTCGATATTGCATCTTCTCTCTATGACTTTATGCGTAGAGAGATTTCATTCGTTATTTTGTCATTCGTCATTTTTCATTTTGTTTGCTCGTTTTCATCCTTGTGCTTTTTATCATCATTGGAGAGTTTTCGTTCACTTGTTGAAAAGCCAGGACCTCCACGCTATGTAATGTATTCCGTTTCTTTCTTCTTTTTTTGAGTCCCAAAAAGTTGTTACCATTGTATGATCTATCTACCTTCGTTAATTACAGCAGTCACTATATTTACAAACAGTGACAGTATGAATCAGCAGTAATCTTTATTAAAAACGTAATGTACGTACGTATACAGAGTCAAAATTCATCCTGTTCATTGACAGAGTGCGATGCGAATAGTTAGCCTTCGAGCGTAAGGAAACATCAGTAACAACAGTAAGAAACAGCAAAACCACAACAAGGCAATTTCAACTGAAGACATCAATTTGCACACAATCACAAACAGGACAGATGTGGGACTCGGCCAATCGTTCGCACCACATAAATTGACATCATCTCTATTCTTCGTCATCGCTTGCAATAGCGTCCTCGTCATCGTTCAAAGCATCAAAGGCATTGAACTTGGAAACCTGAGAGATAGTAATGTTATCTCTAGCATCGTTACTGGCCTTACCTGATGAAATCTTTGAAGCACTGGTCTTGACCTTCATGGTGTGTTGCTTCACGTTGGCTCTGTCTTCACTAATTGACGCTCTCTTACCCTTGACAGGAGCAACAAATGAAGTCCACCCATCACCATCGGTCTGCTTCGTCTCCTTTGGTTGCTTCTTCTTTCTGACGATGGCCTGGCCAAATGACTTTCTTCTTGGATGGGTCTCTTCGATCTCAGCTAGAGTCTCTGCAACTCCTTCGATCATTTGAACGAAAGAGCTCAAGTCAACACCTTCTGGTAGGACACCGCTTGATTCGTAACCCAGTAATTCAGCTTCAGTGTATTTAACCATGTCTTAAGATACTTCCAAAATGATAGTGAGTAAGAAATATAGGGGTTTTGAAAAACACACACTCAGGAAAGGTTCGGTTTTTTCAAGTTTTGATACTTTATTTGAGATTGAGAAGTCTGTCTCCGTAAAGTAAATTCGTTGTTAATGGCTATTTCTCCACCCAACTGTCTGCCATTTTTCAGCTCCGTCCACTGAAACAGGAAGCAAATTTTCATACGTCAAAATCGGGAACATCTCCCGTTATTGCAGGGGAAGATGCTCCTTGAGCCAGGGCTGTGTTGATATTTGAAATTTTTTTTATTATTTTCGGTTATCTCTTAAGCTTTCGGGATCTTTCTTTTCAATCTTTTCGACTTAAAATGAATTCGTGCCAACCTTCTTCAGTTTTTTGAAAGTACCAAAGAATATATAGTCATAGTCTTCTTTGATAAGATAGACACTTCATATTTGTACATAGTCCCAACAGGCACCTTCTCACGATGGCAGGAAAAAGTTTAGCTAAGATCACGAAAACGTTAAAGAACAAAAAGTCCCCACTACATCCAAAGGGGCGTAAGGCAAGACTCCTTTCTAGAGCCACATTGAGAGAAGAGAAGCTATCAAAAAAGAAGTTGACACATAACGCCAAGCTATCAGGAGAGTTGGAAGTGGTTGGATTTATACAGGAGATCATCATGACACAGGAACCTTTTGCATCGCAATCAAAGTTCACTCTTGACGAGCTAAAAGCATTCGTGGAGACATTCATAACAAGAGACGAAGATGAACTAGAACAATTGAAAGATGAGAGGAGGCCAGGAAGACCAGCTACTAGAAGACAGGACGTGCTTGAGATGAGACTCAAGGATGAAAATCACATCTTCACAGTTGGATGGAGTCTGCCTGATCTAACCGACGAGGATAACGTTAAGTCTTTGAGACATTGGAGAGGTGATAGAGGGGGTGTTACCTCCATCAAATTCAAGACTGTGAAGAGAAGCAGTGTTGATGATTCAGATTCCAACATGCAATGAAAGAGAAGATGGAAATTATAAAACTTAGAGAATTCTCGTCGCTACTGAGAGTTTCATCCTATTTTGGTGTACTATAGGCAATAATTAATCCAAAATAAAAGTAAGCTGATATGTAATGTTATTCAAATGAATAAAAATGCTAAATATATTTACCAATTGTGGATCAAGAGCGCTTGGAAGCATACTGAGGACGAAGAATATCTTCCGTTTCATCTTGAAGGTATGTCAATCTCCAGTACTCACTGATAGCCGCCAACGATAGAACACCAGCTCCAACTAAGGCAAGTGTATTCCTTGTCCAGTCCCATACCCTTGCTGTTCTCTTCTTAGTAAAGATCAACTTCTGCGCATCACCGTCTAGAAGCTCCCATTTCATCTCAAACAGCTTGTTGATTGCATCGAGATACAGCTCTGGGTTTTTCAAATTGGTCATCATTGTTGCCGATAAATTGTTGGACTTTTCAATTGCTGCCAAATCGGAAGGATGGTACTCTTTCATGTTCGACATTGTTCCATCTTTGTACAACACCATGAAGTCATAACCCAAACCGTTTGCATTGAGCGTAAACTCATCATGGGATCTCCGCTTTGGAAACAAATCGACAACAGGAGGCTTTTCGGAGGAGCCAGATGAAAAAAAAGTGGACACAAACTTTGAAGGTGCAAACGTGGTGTAATTGTCCAAATCGGCAGTTGTATTCATCAGTTGTGGCTTCCGGGATGGAACACTAACAACTTCTCCCAAGTTTGGCCGTATGCTGCCCGCGGAAGACCTAGACTGGTAGGTATATCTTGCCGCAGAGGTCTTGTAGATCGGCATAGGTGTCAGCTGTGTCATCCTTGGTAGCACATCCTCGTGAGATATTTTGTGTAACTTGTTCAACTCTGCCAACAAATTGTTGAATCCACCCTGCGTATCAACATTTCGACTATATGGTTCTGACTCCTCCATTAAAGTGGCTAGTGTCTTGCTACCATCTGACGAAGGATCAGGGTGCTGACCGGTCAACGATTCAATTTGCACCTTATGCTGATCTTCTCCTCCTCTGTCAATGTTAGACGTTGCTGAATTTGAGCCAACAGATGATGTTGAATCGTCATCAATATCATGCTTGGTCGTTGCACCACCTTTCACCTTCAAGTCTTCGCCAGAGTTGGTCTCAATTGAATAACCTGAGCTTGTCAGCTTTAGATCCGATGGCGATACAGGGGACCTACCTAAGATCAAATCTGCATCGCCATCTTCGGTGGCAACGTCTCTATATATCTTGAACTCTGTCTTTGGTATACTTTGATCAATTGACAACGTTGAGGATCTTGGCTTGTCCTTGACTGCCCATCTTCTCCTATTAAAGCGGGGATCAACGCCAAACTGTTGGAAAACGAAGAAGTCTAAGTATTCAGGGGATTGCTTCAATGTGGAGATCATTAGGTTGAACCTTGGCGTATCCACCATAATTTCCGATCTTCTTCTAATGTAAGACCTGAAGTTTTGTAAATCAATATCACGCATCAAATTCGAGGCCGATGTTTTTCGAGCTGAAGAATTGCTAGCCTTTGCTTTAGGAGACCCAAGGGATGTGGCCTTACGTGATGGGAAATACGTCTCATGTATATACCTCTTTAACAGTGGTAGTTCGAGTCTGAAAAGGTTTGCAAAGTAGGCGTACCCCATTGGCGTTGAAAATTCTCTCGCATCTAACCTTCTTGGTGTGAAACCATCCTGAGTTAATTTCTCGGTGGACTTTTTGTAATTTTTCAATTCATTGGATGTGACTTTGGGATCTAAAGATGGGGCGGATGCTATGTATGCTCTCGGTGTGGAATCTTCAGGTGAAAGATCTGTCTCGTTTCCAAGCATGCTTTCTGCATCTTGCGCTCTACTATTCATCTTGGAATTCAACGAAGGAGTCATGAACTCATTAACTCCGGTAGAAAGTGGAGAAGCTGGCAAATTTGCACTTCTATCCTTGGTATTTCTGTTAACCATGGAATCAGCCACAAGCTGTTGCCAGATAAAATGGTCCAAGTACTTAGGGGACTGTCGCAAAGTTGAAATCAACAAGTTCAGTTGTGCCTTATCAACTTTTAGCTGAGATCTTCTAAGATAGACCTTGAAATCATCATAATCGATGTTTCTGGCTAGATTGAGAGGAGCTGATTGTTTGACCCTTGACTGTGAAAGTTCAGAACTGTGTTTTTCTTGAATGTATCCCATCAGCAGGGACAATTCACGTTTGAATAAGTTGGCAAAGTAGGCATAGCCCATTGGTGGCGATGAAGAATCGTACTTAGAATCAGGCTTTTTTGAGCGGTTCTCATGTTTGTCTGCACTTAGTGACTTCTTGACTGAGTTACTCAGCTGGGCACCAGAAAGACTGTAAGTGGTGTTCCTGAGCTTGGTGGCGGCGGTGGCATCTGACGACAAGTTGGAGACTCTTGATGATGATGAATTGGAAAAAGTGGCCTTATCTTCGTCATGTGTTAACCCTGCCGGGTCTTTATTGGCACAGTCTACTCCTGGTGTTTCATTCTTTTGAGTTGATCGTGATGAGTGAGAGGAAGCAGATGAGGAGGAGGAAGAATTAAATCTCCTGGATGTTGCAGAGGCTGAAGTTGGGGAATAGAACACCAGCACTTGGCCTATTGATCTAGCCCTGCAAATATCCTTGAACGGAAGCATTGCCATCAAAGAACTGTCGTATGCTGTATTTATCAAGGGAGACTGATTATGGTGTTGAAGTGGTGCACGATTGTGTTATGTCTGAGTGTTGATAAGCCGTAGCAAATCAGGTGGGGTGAAACTGTATTCAACCGTTTTGGAGGGGAAGACCATCCTTTGCAGTGGCTGTCTCACTGAGCACCTACTCTCCATTAATTAAGACCAGATGGGTATCTGTTGCTGCACAGCCGTAATCCACGTGACCACATGCTCTATCTTTTTACATTTTCAAAAGATAAGAACCTATGAACATAGAAGCAATAAAACTGAAGTGCAAATAGAAAGTTTGATTAGAAAGACATAAGAACAAGGGACGTGGTAAATACAAAAACATAGTGAGAAAAAAAAACAAGACAAAAATTACAAGCAAAATGTACAAGGCGAGCAGACAAAGACGTGTTTGGAAGCATTGCCTCTTATTGTACAACGGAATCATGTAGCGACAATAACATAGAGGTGGATTTACCTAGCAGCTGACAGCCTCACTTTTTCCTGCCGAAGAAACCTCTCTTCTTCTTCTTCTTCTCTTCCTTCTTTGGCTCCTGAACACCGTCGAGCGGTTGTGCCGTTGGCAACGATGTTGGTTCGGGAACGCTCAGCAAACCTGCCTGGACCGGTTCCATCACCGGTTGTGCAAGCTCTCCTTCTTGTGCAAGTACTTGTCCGTCTGACTCAATAGCCTGTTGAGAATGGGAGGATATCTGCACGCTTCCATTGGACGAACTGTTCTCGGCCTGAGGAGGTGGCGATGGAGTCAAGTATTGCTGCTGTTGTGGAACTGGTGGGAACGGGTTGTCGTACTCCTGTTGATAGTTATCATACTTTTGCTGCTGCTGCTGTTGTTGTTGTGGTGGTGGTGGTGGAGGTGGCTGCAGTGGTTGCTGTTGTTGACGCTGATGATTTGGAGGTGGAGAAGGTTGCTGATATTGCTGAGGTGGAACTTGCAGTTGCGACTGGGATCTTTGCGGATGCAACTGTTGTGCAGGATTCTGGACGTGCTGGTTCAGAGCCAGTTGGGACTGATACTGTTGACCCTGCTGTGGAGGCTGGCCAACCACGTTGTACGCACCGGCATTGTTAATTCCCAACCCATTAGGCATTTGTGATCTTCTGTTGCCTGGAGCAGTGTTGAGAGCGTTGGAGGATGGCTGTCTCATTATTGGCATATGGCCTCCTTGAGCTGGAACACCGTTGGATGGTCCCATTGAGCCAGGCATCATGGAGTATCTAGAAGGTCCTGGCATACCCCTAGTGTCGTTGCCCAACTGCATACCGTTCAACATAGCTGAAGACTTTCTGTTCTTCCTAGATGTTGGTTTGAATGGCCTGTTTGAAGCTCCTGGTACAGATCCATACGAGGTATCATGGTCATACGATGACTGCATCGTGTATGTTCTTCCGTTGGATCCGGATATCTGGGACATGTTCTCCTGTGTGAATGATGTTGGCATGGACGGCTGTCTCCTTTGCTGGGGTGGCTGTGTCTGCTGCGACTGAGGTGGCCTCTGCTGGAAGATTGGTTGATGAGGTGGAATGCCTTGAGGAGGAAGTCCATGAGGCAAGTTTTGAGGAGGAGCATATGTTGGAGACGACGATCCATTGTTATTCTGTGGAAGGTATCCTTGCGGTTGCTGCTGTTGCTGAGGATAAGGATTTTGAGAGTATTGGTCGTACTGCTTTATGACATTTCCATACTGATCATACTTAGGTGATGATCTTTGTCCCTGATGTGGAAGCTGAGGCTGAGGTGGCATCTGCTGCTGGTTGTAAATGCTGGGAATGGCCTTTGGCTGGTATGCCTGTTGCAGCTGTGGTTGGGCATTTGAAGGTGGAGTTTGTTCCGATAACATGTATGCATGCGCCACCTGTGACAGCTCTTCCAAGTCATCGAGGGAAGGTTGATGTTGATGTCCATTCTGTCCATTGGCAACCGGTGCAGGAGCTCCTCTTTGCTGGTTGATCGAGTTGTAAGAATCCGACTGTGAAACTGAAACGGGTTGTTGTAGTTGCTGCTGCTGTGGTTGTGGTTGCTGCTGGTATGGCGGTTGTTGATATCCAGCAGGATAGTTAGGCTCAGAGGTGAATCCATTTTGCTGTGGTGGAATGGAAGGCTGTATCTGGTTTGGAGCCTGAGTTTGGACAATTGGCTTTTCTAGTTCTGCTTTAGCAGCCAACAACTCCTTTTCTTTTAAGGCATTCTGGACAGCAAGATTGTCCTGGTCCAACTTCATCTCTCTTATTCCTTCTGGATTCTTTCTCAACCAAAACAACGATGTGGAGTTACTCAAGGTGGATATATTGCTGGTTGAGAACTGTGTCATCATGGCATACAAGAACTCCAAATATGGCGTTTTCACCTGGTAATCATCTGCAATCAAGATGGGCTGTAGGAGTAGCAAATCTAGATAGATATCATTCTGGTTGTAGAAATCATAAAAGAGCTTTGGCGCTTCTGCAAAGTCGATGCTGAGCTCTGTCGGAGGGTACAACTGGGATAGTCTCTCAATGAGAGAGGTTTCGTTGTCGTAGCTCTTGAACAATTTGCAACCCATCGTCTTGATGACCGTTATGATTTCCAATATCAAACCGCTGATCAGTGGTTTGGCAAGAATCTGCTGTTGCAACTCATCCGGGAAGGGTTTTTCAAAGAGAATGGACAACGGTTCGACAGCAATCTTTGGAAGGGCAAACTTCCACTGGTATGACAGGAATTCCAAAGGAGTACTCAACTTGTAAACGTCAATTCCTGCGCTTTCGAACAAATCGGATATCATGTTGATCAGGTTGATGTCAGTAGATGTGTATTCTGACTGGGTGCCACTCTTACCGATGTACAACAAGTCACTCTCCTTCTTGCTAGCGTACACCTGATAGTTGTTGTTGCCAATGAGTCTAATGTCATAGTCGGACATGATGGACAAGACAGGAACGTCGACATCGAGTTGAAGGGACATCTTAACGAACGGTTCTAGATGGACGAAATTTGTGGATTCAATGATGATTGTTGGGGTATTTTGGATGGTGAGTTGATTGTTGATAAGCTTTGCCATTTTTGAAAAGAGAGTAGATAACGCCTGTAGGGAGGTTGCGGAGACAAAGATATAGTCAAGCTTGATCACCTTGTTTGAAGAGAGAACCTTGGAAAGATACTCATCGAACGAAGAGTAAGTGGAAGATAAGGTATACCTGGAGTTACCAAACTGTTTGGAAGACCATTGAAAGGTGCTATTCAATGGTTTCTGGTTGTGTTCGGATGAGACAGGCTGTGAATGAACAAATGTCAGGTCGCAGGTCTTGGATTCAAAGAGTCTCCAATTGTAGAATGCAAGGTTGGGATGATCTCCCACCGTAAGAACATTGTAACGAGATGCCATTTTTTATTTTTTGCTTTTGAGCGTGATTGTAATTTTCCTGTAGTTTGGTTTCTGTTTTTTGTGTGAGTTATGATTGAGTTTGTTGTACTATAAGGTGAAACAAGACAAATGAAACTATCGGTCTACGTAGTGGCAGACTTCTAGTGGGGGTATCGATAGAGAAGTTGAAACCGTCTTTCAATTGGGGGCAATGAGTGAGTTCGAGGATCAAATGAATAATTTGAAGCTGACCGTTCAGATAGAACTTTGACTTTGTCTTTGGTTTAAGGCTGATGAATGAAGATGTACTGCCTCGAATTGAAGAAGGTCCGAACGATGAAAGTGGTAAGCAAGCTGTGTGTTACTTCGAATATCGATTGCACTGTATCAATTGAAAGAGAGAGAGAAACAGAGAGGAGGATTCTATGGTTTTGCTCAGGTGTGGTATCAGTATAGGGGTAGCCTAATTGGTCTTGTCTTGTGTTGTCAGTCTTAACAAGAGGTAATTGCAACGTTAGTTGTAGCTGCCATGTACATAATACATACTACTGAAGGCTTTGTGTTTGCTTCAGCTTGTGTCGTTGGTGCTTCTGTGCAGTGCAGTGCGGTGCTGTACAGTGCTCCACCGGGGAGCTCACGGGAGCTCACGGGGCCTCACGGGGCAGGCCATGGGGCAGATGTGTGTATAAAGAAACCACACGGGCCGCCGCCTCGCCTGCCAGCCCTGTGCTGAGCCTTGGTTCTTTGCCAGTCTCACTGTATTCTTACACATTTGCTGTTCGATGACAACCACTACAGAGCCTTCCCCTGTCAAAACCACGCTTGATGTTAGTCTGACTCTCGTCGGGCCGAGTGATGGAGTTGTGTGCAGACAAGCAAGCGTGCATGCAAAGCTCGGTCTTGACTCAGTGGTAAATGCATTGGACCAAGACCGATCTTACTCCAAAGCTAACCTTGGTACAGATGGATCTACCAATAGGCACCCAAACCCCACTTTGATATGATCACCTGTTTGTATCTACTTGTCCAATGCTAGTTAGTCATCGATTGAGCCAGTACGCCGGTCGGTGGTATTGAAGAACAGTAGCTGTGTACTTTGGAAGCAACCATCCTCGTTTGGTGATGCTCGCATTTTTTATCTTCCCGAGGAAGCCGTGGCACACACAAATACACTCATACAAAACCCTGCTATCACTTTGGTGACTGACCACAGCCAGTGGTGCACACAGAACCATTTTTTTAGGTCGTTCATCTAACAGCGTCGACTGTCTCGAGAAAGTGCCCGCTTCTATTAATAGAGCAGCCGATAGGCTGAGCCCCTGTATGTATGTCTGTATGTATGTCTGTATGTACGTATAGTATGTACGTACCTGTATCGAGGCAACTGATTCCTTTCTCTGTCCGCTTCTTCGTCTTGACTTCCTACACCGAGTCAAACAACTGACACCCACCAATGCTGACCCTGGATCCGAACCCGACTTCGCTGCCACTTGGTTCCCCAAACCAGTGGAAATTACTGAATCATCCTGAGTAACTAACTAACAAACTACTCGTCTCCCTTATACACTTGCAGCCATTGACTGTAGAAGGCAATTGAGGATTTGAGTATCATGCAACGGTTATGCTATGTGTCTCCATCCGCCTACCCTTCGATAAGGGATATTGTACACTCTTTTTAAAGGGGTGGAGTAAGTGGAATGGAATGTGACAGACGATCGATGGTGCTCGATGTGGCTTGCTTCCAAAAGAGTAGCCATGTATAGGCACGTATGGCTATTTTGACAGTAATGCTGCTTCTGTCTGTACACGACCTATCTGGGAAGATTTCAAAATTTTCAGCTCTCAAGGACGGATGGATGGATGGTTTGGACCTCTGATGCTAACCAACAACTATATCAAACCCATTGAGTGATTACATTACAGTACAATACGTTGTTAAGTATAAGATTTTTAACTTCTTCTTTCAATTAACCATCTGTTCTTTTGGCGTCGCTCTTTACTTTTTATAAAAAACTATGCAAAGAGCTTGAAAGCTGGAGTCACAATGGTCATTCTCAAGAGACTGTCCAGACTCGAATCCTACCGTGATCGCCTCACCCGCTTTCCAATTGGAATCCTGTCAGGACTTTCCTCTCTTTGAATGATCTGTTTCGATTTAACTATTGAGTGAATATGGACGGATGGGAAAAAGACTCAAGAGTGTATCTCCGGTTGACGAGCAAAGCGTTGAATCTTTCGGTCATGATCTCTTGCACATTATTATTCATACAAACGATTCGTCTGTCAGTCCATTTAAGAATCTTTGAAAGATGTGAAGTGCCTTGAAGGCCTGTTCCCGTATAATGCATCAAAGGCATTCACCCGATCAGGATCGTCACTCATGGACTTGGCCTCCTCCTGGCCATCACCAACGGTGGCTGGTGGACCACCTGTAGTATCCATCTCTTCATCAACCTTGACTTGATGATCCAATTCCTCCTCCTCTTCCTGTACTTTGATCAACTCTCCACATCTGTCAATCCAACACGGGATCAATGGCTTATCCTCATCGTCCACTTCGATTCCATCGCACCAGCGAATGAGCCTGCTCAATATTCTGGATGCACTACTGTAAGACGTCATAATTTCCCCAATCACCATGTAATCACTCAACCCTACTTGGTTATCGTACTCTGAAAGATCTCGTAACGTTACGAAGAATTCAGATTGGGATTGCAGTGGCACAGAGCCGTTTCCCTGATCGTTTGTCGTTCCAGATACACTATCCGTAACCAAACACAACAACCCGTGCCTTCTGAATTGCGATTTCAAATGGCCTCGCCTCTGCTCGTGGTCCTCGTAGTATTGGTACTCTGCAGGATCAATCAATGGTATTGCCGATGATGATCGTAACGTTTTGGTTGAGCGTTTTGTGATCTTTCCGCCTTGAACGATGAATTCTGGTGATACCACCCGTGTCACCTCTGATTTTCTGTACGAAGGTGTACCGTTCCCCCTACACAGTTGCAAAAATCTGGACGTTGTTGTTGGATACTTGTCCGAATATAGTTTAAACGGTATCGTTACCGACTTGCCATTGGATGATTTAAAGATGAAAAAACATCTCTTTCTTTGAGAGTGTGAGCTTGATGATGCCATATTCACCGTGGTTTCGCTGTAACCTGATAACACACTATTGATCGATTGCTGCTCTAAGTCTTCAATGGCTACCTACGTTCCTTACACACTCAATTCATTTACTTTTCATTATTAGCTATCAAGTGGTAGTAGTAGTAGTACCATAGAGTCGGTCTGGCACGCTGCATGCAATCATCCATCCATCGAGGCAATTTCGCTGTTAGGGCGTGCCCGCACCCCTTGCCGATACATCGCTTCAACAGAACAGCGGGCCATTGATTATAAATCGCTTCGTATCCACCCTTTATGAACTTTCTCCGTAATCAATTCAATTCTTTTCCATAAAAGCACCAGCTTGGAAATTTCAAAACAAAACCGCTTTCACAGTTGAAATCAAGAATGTCCGAACATCAGTATCATTTCGAAGTCACGATGACATGCGCAGGCTGCTCCAACGCCGTCGGTAGAGTCTTGAACAAGCTGCCTGGTGTCAAGAAGGCCGATATATCATTAGAATCACAAACTGTTGACGTAACAACGGAAAAGGATTTGGACTACGAGACCGTTCTAAAAGCAATCACCAAAACTGGGAAGAAGGTGGTTAGTGGTTCCACCGTTGCTTGAATCGATGAATCTTGGATGGTAGTACGAGGCCACTCGGTAACTGTCTTCTATGACAACTACCCTTAATAAAACTGTATACTTTTTAATGATATTTACTATTGGGATATAAGAACAGACCGTACGTATTGAAAAGACCAAAAGGCAGCGCGCAATGGTAATATTTCTCCTCTCTTGTCATATCCAAGCAAAGTCGGCATCTCCAATACGGCTTGAATAATCGTCAAACTTGTACTGCAAAATCCCACCAACCGAGTCGTCACTAACACCCAACGTTAAAAGCTCGCTGAAATCATCATCGGTTAGATTAAACGATATTCCAGTCACCTTCCCAAAGAAGTTGATGTTTTGATACTTCAATCCATCCTCTTTCTTCAACGATTCAAGGTTCTTCAAGCAATGGTCCAAGTCTAACACATACACGTTATCTATAGATTCGGCAAACGCAAGCTTGTTACCACCATCGAGCTGGTTGAACTTGAGATTTCTAACGGGACCTTTATAGAAACCCGCAACATTGACCAGTGACTTATCAAGCATCCTCTTATCGTACAACCTCACAGATCCATCCTGGTTACCAGTGGCAAGCAACCCAGAAAGAGACCAATCGCACGAGAAGGAGTAATCATGATGATGCTTGAAAGTACAGACTGGAGAACCGGTACTGCACCTCCGATCCAGAATCATCGACACTTGGGAATCACCAACAAGCAACAGTTCGTTTGTATCCGATGGATTTTCGCTAATACAGTTGATTGGGTAGTCAAACTTGATCTCCCTTGTCATCATGTTTTTCTCTGTGGAGTAGAGTCTGATGTATCTATCGTTCGATGCCACTATGAGGTCATTCTGGGGTGATGTTGTTGAACAAAGTATGTAGTTTGTGATTCCGTTTGAATCTTGCGTTAGCTTGCAATATTGTGTTGCCTTTGTCCTGGGATTGTACGTTAGCATCGATCCATTGAACGAACCAGCATGTATGAGGCTTGAGTTGTTCGTCAAGGTTGAGATTTTGAACTCACTGTCTAGTTCCAAAACTACATCTGTTGAATTGTCCCTTTGGTTTAACCTTTGGATTTCAAAATTGTGGTTGTTGTTTTCATGTGTAAAGTATATCTCGTTGCAGTTCAAGCTTGCTACCAGATTCCGAAGTTGGAAATGTACTAGTTTTGGCTTAGGTACCGTGAAGTATTTCTGAAACTCGAATATGGTGGTATCCTTTTGCCTTAGTCTAAAATCAAGGTCTCGCTGGGATAGAGCGACCGAGTTTGACAAGTGTGTATAGCTTTTGAACAGTTTCATTCTTTGATTGATCATCTTATACCTCTGATATTCGTTCTCCCAAACGAGTCCTTGTAGATCCATAAATTTCCCGTCTTTGGCATGAATCCTGTTGAACTTTGCAATGGTGTCTTCATCCACAACTGGATTGTTGCTTCCTAAAAAGTTTTTTCTCACTTGGAAGTTGTTAACCAAGCTTCTAATCTCATAGCTTGTCTGAAACTCACAGCCGATACTGTTCAACGAAGAGTAGACAAATTCAAAGAAATCGTTTCCCAGCTCGTGGATTCCACCAGCAACACCCACAAAATCATCTTCGAACGATCTTATTAGGACATTGTACTGCTGGGATGTTAACTCATCATGATCAAGCTGTTCCATTTTGATACAATGCAGTAATCTGTTTATGTGTGTTTAAGTTTTCTTGATAGCCACAGAAATGGATTTCTGTTCTGGTGCTTGTTCTTGGGGGTTGTAAGCTTAGTTTGTAATAGCGAAAAGAAGAGTGTTCCCAAGTTGGTCCAAACTAGATCAAACACGGAATCAGATCCAGCAGTTTGTATTGAAATAGCACAGATGTGAGGAAAGGGGTGATTGAGTGGAATAACGCCTGTAAGTGTGAATGACACTCTCTGTTCTTCTAGGATGTTTTGACCTGTTGGCTTTGGTGGATCTATCTTCTTGAAGTTCTGGTCTACCTGCTAGCAGCATACAGATTGTCATGTGTATATACATCAATATGTAGTGCACGCTTGGTGCCCTATGAGTACAGGCAATCTCCGATGCGAGTCACACCTGAAGAAGTTTTAACAGATTGCCAGATTTACATCTATACAAGAACACATTGATACTACAATTCCTTATTCCTGATTTGCGGGTTTTGTTTTCTACTGTGATCGGACTCGAAGGAAATGGGGAAAATCAAAAGAGTGTGCTTATCATCGACCAGAAGATTCAAGACATTTGAGAAAGATACTTGCTCGACTCATTGTCAAACGGAGGAGAAAATGAGTAACTTATTTCGAGAGGATTATCACTATGGTTTGAAATTGAATGAATGAAAGTTCAGGAACTTTTGAAAGCTACAGTGTTGCCTTGAATTATAATGGTTCCGTCGCATTGCTGCCCGACTTTGACAAAGATTCTGTTGTTACCATTTGCGAATTGTGTCTTCAATAACAAGCAAATGCTACTGTATAACTTGAGCACAGCTAACTAGTCATTTATGGCATAAGGGATCAAGTTGTAAGTCGAGCGTAAAGCTGAGTAAGACAGATCATCCATGGCGTCTCTTCTCACAGGCACTAATCGACGTCTCTCGACTTGAGTTCTACATAGACAACGACAACAGACTCAAGCTTTACTAAAATGTACTTACTCAATTAAAATCTCTATGGTGTATTTTTACGGGGCTTGTATCCCTTTTCCAAAGCATGAATGGTGTTTGAAAAACTGTCCAATGAAAGGTAAACTTAGCATACAATCTCACACGCATACAATACCCCACACTTTTTTCAGCGTCGATTGGCGTCGCTGCGACCCCTTCGATGGACGGCACGTTGTCCGAAAACGGCCAAGGCCCTCGATGTTGGACCGGCTCCGGCAAGATGTTCCAATTGTTTACCGTTGTCGTCCACCCTACACATCACTGAAATCCATGGGTCGTATAATGATTAGCCATAGTTGTTTCTATCCGTACTTAGTATCGAACAAGTGGAATGGTAAACTACAGGTGAACAACGGACGAGTGCAAGCAGGACTAAGACTATTTGCGTTTAACCGGCAGATGTAGAATTTGTACGCATGCAATGCAGGCCTCTCATTAGATTGGTGAAATTTTATTCCCTCTGTAACCAGATGTCAACAACCAAACAAGACGGAAAGGAAAGAAGAATCGTTTCCAAAGAAACGTGAACGAGCCAAACGTACTTGAATCCAACCTACATATACACCGGTCATCACCTTAGAGCAAATCGAGCAAAGTAATGTCCGAGCGCGTTACCGAACATCAATCCCAACAACAACCACTACTACGATCGTTGTTGGTACTAGTACAAAGAGAGCCAACGCTATCCCTCGTATGTGGTGGTATAGCAGGTGCACTTTCAAGAACGGTGGTTTCACCGATGGAAAGGGTAAAAGTGTTATACCAGGTCCAAGGTTCAACCTCCTCGTACAGCAGAGGAACGTTGGCAACCGTGTATCAGATCTGGTTGGAGGAAGGTTACAAGGGACTGTTTAGAGGCAACGGGATCAACTGTATCAGGATCGTTCCATACTCTGCAGTCCAGTATGCTGTTTATCAAGAGTTGAAGAAGGTGATGGTCAAACCTGGTTCAGACTCACAGTTGAACGTTGTTGAAAAGTTGATTGCTGGTTCCATTGCAGGTTTTGCATCTGTTGCAGTGACGTATCCGATGGATCTCGTCAAGACTAGACTATCCATTCAGACTGCCAAATCGTTGAAGAATTTGGACGGTGCAACAAAGGAGAATCTACAGGTGAGGCCAATGGGGATGTTCAGATCGATTGGACTGATCTATAGGACCGAAGGTGGGTTGCGTGCCTTGTATCGTGGCCTGGTGCCCACGTCGTTGGGTGTTGCTCCCTATGTTGCTTTGAACTTTGCCATTTATGAGAAGCTCAAGGAGCAACTACCTGTTACACTTCAGTCGAATCCACTGGTGATACTTTCCATTGGTGCGATTAGTGGGGGTGTTGGACAGACGATTGTATACCCGATGGACATACTAAGGAGAAGGTTCCAAGTGGCAACGTTGAGTGGTGGTACCATGGGATTCCAGTATGATTCGACCTGGGATGCCTTGGTCAAGATTGTGAGGCACGAAGGATATAAAGGGTTGTACAAAGGTTGGACTGCAAACATGTGGAAGATCATGCCTTCGATGGCTGTCCAATGGGCCAGTTACGATCTCATCAAGAGATTCATTGCCGAGTCATAGACTGGGCGGCCAGTGGTGGATCTTATAGAAGGTTATACCGGCCTGATTACTCTGATAAGTAGATTCATGAATGGATGTTTTGTATAGTCAATTGGTTGTAGACAAATGGAAAGACATTCTCCACTATAAAATATCAACGCTTTGCTATACCTGCAATCAATTTTAATTCATAAAATCATGCATGATTGGTTTGTTCCTCGATCTAGATCCACCCAACGAATCTCCAGGACTTTATCGAAGTCTGTTGACTCGGCACGGCCCGAGGGGGTGGGTGCATTTGGATGCTGTCTTTTTCCTATGCGTTGGTTTGGTTTTCCCTGTTGCAGGACAGTACAATCCCGCGCGATGGAACTGGTGGGTTTCAGGTGAGGCTTTAGAGTCTGTTTTGTAGCTGGCAACTGGACCTGTCAGTGCTTGCCCGGTTGTGTTTTATTGTTGGTTGCTTCGGTGGATAACCTCTGCATGGACAGAGGTGAATCTTGCAAATCTTTTGTAAGTGTCAAAATGCAGGCCATATGTTCAAAGGGATGGGTGACCAATACCAAGAAAGGTGTTCTATTGGGGAATCAAATTAGAGCTCAAAGTGGTTAAAGGCGGCAATCTCTGGGGCAGCAGCCCACGGTGGTACGCAGATATGGATTTCACTGCCGCGTGCAGGAGAAGCGGACAACGTTTCGGTAGTGGCGAATCGTTCCTCCCACCTATCAACAATAGCTGGGTACAATGCACCTATTGTTCGCCGTATTATTATTTCCACATGCTGAGATGTCAACTATGCCTGGTCTATCGTTCTCGTTCTCGTTCTCGTTCTCGTTGGTTGGATTAGGCTGCCGATTGGAAGCCCTATCAGTTGGGAAACTATTGTCGCTTGTCAGTATGGCTGACTATCAACACTCATCATCTTATCACCAGATAGCCATCTTTCTTCGTGATCGATTCTTTCTTTTGCACCAATGTACACGCAAGTTGTTTCACCGACACCCTACCAAACTCTAAATTTATGGTTTTTTGTGTAGAGGCAGGCAGCTAAAAACGAGAAACTGCCCTGTGGAATTAATCAGACAAGGACGTTTTTTTAAATACTTAGCCTCTGCGCCGCACTACATTGGAGGCAATCTTCAAAATGGTTCTTTTTTTATCGTTATCGAATTTCCCCATTGGGATGTCATTCCTAACTGCGTCAAAGTCTATTAAGGGGACAGCGCTTCTTCAGCCGCACGCTCTCTATGGTTGGGAAATGGATGTTGAATGCTTATTCATCTGACAATAAATGTCCTTTAGATTGAACACGGGGATAGAATGGAACCTGTAGAAGTATACCCTTGTGGCAGTTTTTGATCAAGCAATGTTCAAGAAGGAGGTTATGAGTGTATGATAGGAATAAGAAAAAGGAAAGAGAAGGGGTGCTGTTGCACAAACAGTGACTCTTTCTTTGGAAGGGCCTCTCTACTGAGTGAGTGTTCTCTCCTTCTTTCGTGCCTGTTTCTTTCTTTTCATCCATTCTATTCTCATCTGTTGGTTGCTTTGTAGATCAAAACCAAATCAGCAGAACATCTGATCTGATTTTGCAGAACTGCCAGCGCCCAAGACGAATGAGTGCCCCCCCCCCCCCCCCCCCCATGGCGGAGCGTGCGAGCAGCCCCGTGGTGGAGGTTATCAGGGGAAGCCCGGTTGGTTGTCGGAAATGCACCACAGGAGATCTGCGTTAGAGTTTATGCTTTACAACAATAAGCCTCTTTGTTGAAGTAAAAGTTTCTATCAGCGTTGGTTGCATTGTTCCATGTGCGGCTGTGAGTCTGCTGTGGCTGTGAGGCGCACTGGGTCAATCTGGGCGGTCTCTGGGCAGCTCCACCACGCCTGCCTGCCTGCCTGCCTGCCTGCCTGCCTGCTGGCTGCCCCTGCTGGTTGCCCCCCTCCAGCGGCCAGCTAAGCAATACCTGTACCATTTTGCAATTCTTACCAGCTCAAATGCTCATCTCCTCCTCATATAACACTAAAATCCCTCATGGTTTCTTCTTTACTACTAAATGACTAAACACATCAAGCTTCTTTCTGAGGATCAATCAAAGATCAATCAAACCACCATCTACACTAGAGTCTTCGTGTCATCATCATCAGTGAATCTCCCATCTCTAAGCTGGACTCCACTTTATACCCAAAGTGACAGCATTTCATATACAGCATTCCTCTTCTTCATCACAAAGACTCATCAAGTGCTCCTTGCTTTTCCCCTCTTCAACAAGCAACATCCTAGTACCTACCAGCTATATCCAAGGATTAGAAGAAAAGGATCATTCTTCCCTTGCCCTTCCTAAAGCTCATCAGAGAACCAGCCAATAGATAGATAGAAAGACACACGGTTCTTTTTCCCTCCTCGCCTCCCCCCTCATATACAGTCACACACACATATAGCATGTTCACAATGGGATCCTCAACAGGCTCAAAGGGAATAGAGCAAGACAACCCAATCAAACTGTTGAAGCAGGAGATTGAAAAAGAGTTTGAATCCCAAGAAAACACTTCGTTACAGATCTGGAAGATGTTCAACAACAAAAACACCCTACTCCCAAACAACAAGAGGATTTTAAACCTCTCCTGGAGGCTCAACAGTATCGACAGAATCAAAAGAAAGTGCTCCTCCTCCTTCCCAGGATCCACCGAGGATGATTTCCTTGCAACTTTCAACGAACATTCTCCACAGGAGTCAAGAACTTTCTCTTCAAACAACCTCTCTCTATTGAAACAGCACCCTTCCGATGGTTTGATCCAACTCGACAAGAGCCCAGATAATCCTGAATTTGATTACATCGAACACATCAGAAAAATATCAAAGGAAGAGTACGGTATCAATCCAGACTTACCTTCATCCCACAACGATCCAATAAGGTCTTCCACCTCTTCAACAGATCACGATTCGTTGTTCTCCATATCAAATCCAATCAACATCGATTACGATGGCAAAGTTGACGGTGCCGATTTCTTCTCTCCTGAAACTAGCCATTCTCTATCCTCAAACGCAACATCGGTCTTTTCCTCGCTTCCACATCAATCGCCATACTTCACAACCTCAGGAATGAGCACAATTCCTCTCTACCAACAGCATCCGGTCTCTCATGGCAAACAACCGGCACAGCAGAGGTCAATGTCCCAAGTGGCAAATAACCAACACGACGAGTTCAACGTGGATTCTTTCTTGAAGTTTGATGATAACTTCAACGATTTGATGGATCTAACAAAGTTTGACGATGATGACAAGGTTCAGATGTCCAAAGCACAACAGCCATCCTCCTCTTTGTCCAAACCTAAGCCTAGAGCAAAGTTGGGCAGAGCATCCTCTTCATCTTCTACCATCAACACGAACAAGAAACAGGACGAAACCGATCCTGACTATAACCTAACCAACTACATCAACACTCTAGAAGTGTCCCTGGACAAGCAAGACTCCGAAAGACCATCCTCGGTCCCTCAAAGGCACAACTCATATCAAAACTCTCCAGTGGCAATGTCAAATTCTACGCTTTCCTCACCTTCCACCGTGGTGCCAACCCCGAAATCGTTCCAATCTTTACAGAGTGTTCAGTATCTAAGCCCACATACTTCCACTTCGATGTCGACATCAAACAGTGGTTCCACAATGGCCACTGCAACGGTGGTGGCAGCACCGGGTGCTGCTTCCCAACCAACGTGCGAGAACTGTTTTACTTCAACCACCCCGTTGTGGCGTAAGACGAGTGACAACAGACTTCTGTGCAATGCCTGTGGCTTGTTCTTCAAACTACATGGTGTCATCAGACCGCTCAGCAGCAATCACAACTCATACAACAAAAACACTGCTCAATCGGCACCTACAGCTTCTTCTTCAAACAGTACAAAGAAGAAGAGGCTTCATGGCGGTGAACCTTCGGACAGTCAACAGCAACCACTTCAGCAACAGCTTGGACTGATATATCAGCAACCAAAGATGGCCCAAAGGCAAAAGCTCAAGAATCAGCAACAGCAACAGATGAAACAACAGTTTCAGCAGCAACAACATCAACAACAGCAACAGCAACAGCAACAACAACAGACTAAGCAGCAGGCTGTTTCCTCCGACTACAAGCCAGACGATACCCAAATGGGTGAGACGCTGTCAGGCAATTGGGACTGGTTGAAGTTCAACGTGTAACCTTGATCTTCCTCTCCCTTCGTTGTACAACAACAGTGATAGCTCGCGCATCTGCTATCATTCGTTGGTCATCACCTTTTAATTACTCACCTTCCCTTTCATTATTATATTTATTTATAACTCTCCCCTCTTTCTTCCAACGCAATCATTTTTGTTCACTTAATCTGGTTTTCTACTCTTTATACTACTCTTTATACTACTCTTTATACTACTCTTTTTATCTTTTTGGTTCTGGCCCCCTTCATCAACCAGTTTGTTGGCACCTTTGTTATCTCATTCCGTCATTTCTTTGTTTTTAAGTTCCTTTGTTACCCATGTTTCTCCAATAGCTACGGGCTTCTCTTTTTTTGCTTTCCTTCCTCTTTATTTGCTGTGCACTTTAATCATTACAGAGAGTATATTCGTTAATTATTCTACCACCTTGTAAAAGGTTCTTCATAAAACGATAGTGTATTTGCAAACAAACCTTTGAGGTGTCTGACTAAACTGTAAATCCAACCCATCCATCAACAAGCTCATTATTTATTCTCTATGATTAAGTGTCTCTGTCAGAATCAACTCTGATAAAGGAGGAAAGATCAAAGTGAAACGTTGAAGTTCACAGCACCCCTTCCAGTGCCACCGTTGGCAGGATCAGGTTTCCAACGCTCGAAAGCCCGAAACCAGCCGTACAAACCGTTCAAAAACAGATCACCGTTCCCACCGGCATTGTCGACGGCCTCGCTTCCAGCAACGCTAAGCTGGTTGATCAGTCCGTTTGAAATCATCGAGGTGACTCTTGGTCTGGAGGTTGGTTTCTTTGTCACTCTTGACTTCCGAATCCTTGTTGTTCTGTTTGGTTTGCTCGTCTTGCTTCTTCTTGCAAATGCCGAAGAGTCGGAGATGTAACCGGTTGACAGTAGGTTCACTATGGATCTCCATATTCGTTTGAAAGTTCTAAACCTTGAGTATCTTGGTGGGGGCATCGACCTCATTCTTGTCCTTGTTTTACTGTGTTCTTGTAGCAATTATTGGATGGTATATCCAACGGTTTTATTAGCAGGAAGAAAGGAAATTAGTATGGTGGATCGTTATCTTATACGAACAAAAGAGGACCTACTCTACTCCCCCGGTATTTTACCCTTGCCTGTGTATCTCCAAATGCAGATCTGCCGTACTGTCAAAATGGCAGAGATGCGGATGCATAGTACAAAAAAGCGTTGACGTGTAACCAGTGGAAAATAAAACAGTTGAATGGTATCCTTCACAATTACAACTGTGAATACATTCCTTCTTTCAAAATTTGACCCGAATCTGTGAATTAGGTGGTGTATATTGCAAGTGGCAAACCATTGGGAAACAATTTCAAGTTCATTCGAGTGTGCATCATTAATTGCCACTTTCCACCTGTCAAACTCATCGATACCATCTATTTTTCAAGTGATCCAGATTCATTCTGTCTATAGAAGACTCTTAGAGAAGCCACTACAATCCATCAATTATATATACCAAGGCATAAAGAGTTTCACATATTTTGAAAAATGAGGTATTCCTTGTACTTATTGGTACTACTGTTTGCCCTATCGGTTGTCTTTGCCGATACTGACTACTACAAGGTAAGTTGAAACTGTTCAAACCGATTACAAATGCCAATATCAAATACTAATATTCAACGATGGTCAATTTGACCCACACAATCGATTTAGGTCTTGGGAGTTGAGCGAGATGCAGATGAGAAGGAGATCAAGAAGGCCTACCGAAATCTGAGTAAGGTTTATCATCCTGACAAGAACACCGGTGATCAGAACAAATTCATGGAGATTGGAGAAGCCTACGAGGTTTTGATGGATGGTGAGAAGAGAGCCATCTATGATAAGTACGGTTCGGAGGCTTTGAAGAATGGAGGTGGACAACAACAACAGCAGCATCATGATCCGTTCGACATGTTTGCCAACTTCTTTGGTGGAGGAGGAGGCCAACAGCAACAGCAACAGCATAGGGGTAAACCTAGAGGATCCGATACCTCGACGGTGATTGAGTTCACCTTGAAAGAGTTTTACAACGGTATGAACAGCGAATTCAATTTGGAAATGCAAGACATCTGTGATAAATGTTCAGGTTCAGGATCGGAAGACGGTGAGATGCACAAGTGTTCAACCTGTCACGGCCGTGGAAGGGTTGTTATGAACAGACAGATTGCCCCCGGTATGGTTCAACAGTTCCAAACTGTCTGTTCCCAGTGTAAAGGTTCCGGACAACAGATCAAGCATCACTGTAAGAAGTGTAAAGGTAACGGTGTTTTGAGGGCAATGAGGAAGCACAGCTTGCACGTTCAACCTGGTGCTCCAAGAGATTACGTCGAGGTGTTCGAAGGACAGTCTGACCATAGTCCCGATTGGGTCGCTGGTGATTTGAGGGTCATCTTGAGGGAGGCTTCAGGAACCGGTAACCTTGGGTATAGGAGGATAGGGGATAACTTGTACCGTACAGAAGTGATCACACTTAAAGAATCGTTGGGTGGTGGTTGGAAGAGGGATTTGCCATTTTTGGATAGTTACGATAACACGGTGACATTGAAGAGGGCCGATGGTGAAGTCACACTCAACGGTGAGGTTGAAGTTGTCAAGGGTAGAGGAATGCCGGTGATGAATTCTGTTGATGAGTTTGGTGATTTGTACATAGAGTATAGGGTGCTTTATCCAGGAGGTGACAAGGCGGCCTTGAAAAAGTTGCGAGACGAATTGTGATTGCGGTGAATTGGCATTGAGCTTGTCTTACATGCAACCAGAAGATTTCAATGCTAGGTTAAATTTGTTTTGGCATTGTTCAGCAGTATTCTCTTGGAGTAATTGTGTTGCTCTATGGGTTTTAGAAACTTTGGAGTTTGTTTTGACGTTCAACGAAACACCGAGGTTGCCGATTTATAATAGAGAGCGGCTCATGCAATTGACTACTTCTTTAAGGAAGTTGAATTCCCCGGCCAACGACATCCGCTCAGGCTCTCATTCTCGAGATGACCATCTTGTATTTACAATGCTTGTTACAGAAATAGACATAATAGTTAGATGTAACACAATGAAGATGCCCAATTGAATGTTTTCTTGGGTTGAGATAGACTGTCCAGTTGCGTTGCCTGATTCTAGGATCTCTTGATTTGACAAATCTACGTTCTTCATAAATTGGTGAACTAGTATAGTGTTTTTTTTTTCTTTATTCAAAAAAACCAAAGAGAAAACATTAGCCAAAGAATATTAGATAGAAAACAAATTTACTACCAAATATAGAAAGCATTGTGAGTAAAAGATGGTTACGGACAAAACGCAACTATCAAATGTTCTATCTCACTCTTTTGAAAAAGCCCTGTCGTTCATTAACTTAGAAGTCGCACTCCTTGCCTCCTCGATGAAGCTTTGAAACTAAGTAATAAGAAGGCAAGGTTGTGTAAATATAAAGCAAAAGGGGTAATGAGCTAGGCTAGAATCTGGGGAAACTCCAGCACCATAGTGTATCTTTTAGCGTGGTGAGATTCGACAGCTACCGAGCAGGTGATCTCGTGTGTGCCTTGGGAGTGTCTGCGTGCTCTATATTTACCATATATATAATTCCGAGCATCTCTCTAGCCGATCTGACGAAATCAATCCCCGTATCCAGCAGCAAAATTCCTTCCTTGTTACCTCGAGACCAATATGTTGTTTTGCCGAGTAATGGATGGATGGCTACGGAAGGCCCTGCTATGGAATGGGGCCTCCCCTGCCTTCCCCTGGGAGGTGTGGTAAACTGGCAGGCTCACTGCGGGAGGAGCAAACTGTTTACCTGCCATTCCTTGCACGATGATTGACATTTGACCAAAGCCTCGTGAGAATAGGGGGGAGGCTCACGGCTAGATCAAATCATCCATGGAAGTTTGTATCTGAATCAAGCAAGCTGTTTGCGCAATTTCAACGGCAGCAGTCTCTGCTCGACTATCGAGTGTGAATAAATTGCCTAATTGGGAATGCGGATCAAGCTTATCGACAAATGTCCACCGGGGGAATTTTTGCTGGGCTGCGGCGTGCGGAAATTTCAAATTGCAGGTCTTTGACTGGGCTATCATATCAACAACACAACAGCAACAAGCCATGAATCTTCGTCACAAATTCCGCTTGTTGTTGATGAAGTCTGGTCTATTTGCTCCCAAAAGTGAAATCAATAGAAAGTCTTCAACGGAATCGGAATCAAAACTCATTGAGGTCCATCCACAGTCCTATCAAACGTACGTTTTGCAAGAGAGCTCGCCAAGAAGCAGTGTGTTTCCTAGTTGTGCCGTAAAACAAACAGCCATCAATACCAATATGATACATCTTGCCTACTATCCAACGCTCACCATCTCTCCTTCCATCACGTACATGGCTGGTGGGTGCTGCCTGGACAAAAAGAGAGAGAAACAGAGCCCCAGCCGATAGCAAGCAGTTATCTCTCTCTGGACGCACTGAAAAATTTCCCTTTTGGTAACATCAATTCCGTGCGCTATCTAGAGATGGATGGTAGCTTGGACCTTTATACTCTGCAACAGATGCTTCAATTTCCGAGGACCCCTAACACAAGACCTATAAATATATCCCTAAATCCACTTTCCACCTTGTTTGATCGTTGACCTTAGCCTCGGCCTCGAGTTTCACCTTTTGAAGTCCTCTGATCACTCACTCAAAGATACATCATCACCATCGCATAATATCAAAACATGTCTGCCGCCGCAATTGTGAAGCCAGCTCCACCTCCAGAAGACAACCCAGAGGATAAGCTTATTCCTGGTGAACACACCTTGCCAGCCTCATGGTGGTTCTCAGAAAAGGTTTTCCAATTCGAGAAGAAGGCCATCTTCTGTAAAGCTTGGTTGTTCTGTACCCATCAGGGTAGATTCAAGAAGGCCGGTGATTACTACGCCTACACCTTCATGGGAATGAACTTCTTCCTAATCAAGACCAAGGCCGGTGAAATCAAGGCTTTCCACAACGTCTGTAGACACAGAGCTTACCCAGTCGTTAGAAAGGAAAAAGGTTCCTCCATCATCTTGGGTTGCAAGTACCACGGTTGGTCATACAACACCGACGGTCTATTGACCAAGGCCCCACACTTCAACGAAATCGAAGGGTTTGATCCTAAGGCCAACTCCTTGTTCGAGATCAAGACTCACGTTTCCAAGCAAGGTCTAGTCTTTATCAATTTTGACAACACTGACGATGCCGTTACTTTCGACGAGTTCTTTGCAGGTCTAGAAACTGAGATGTCCGAATATGACTTTGACGATTACGAATACCACATGTCCTACGAACTTGACGGTAAGTTCAACTGGAAAACCTTGATGGATGGTTATCAAGAGTGTTACCACTGTCCAACCGCTCACCCGGGTTTATCCACAGCTTTCAAGATGGAAACCTACAAGGTTGTTCCAAAGGGTAACTACTGTAGACACTATGCCAGAATCGTGGATGAAGAAATTGAAGTTCCAACAGAGGAGGCAGATCCAGATGTCGAATCATCATGGTTTGGCTTTGGAAGAAAGAAGGCTGCTGCTCCAGTTGCCAAAAAGGAACCAGTGAAGAAGGAAAACCCAGGTGGTAACTTCAACGGTCTATGGTGCTACCTATTCCCAACCAACGGTGTCAACTGTTACTCTCCAGCATGGTACTCCATCAGAGTGCTGCCGGTGTCACCAAACAGAACCATTCTACAGTACGATATCTACACAAAGAAGGGTCTAGCTGATGAGAAGAAGAAGGAGTTTGTCGACTTCTTGCAACAGGTTGAGCTTGAAGACTACAACTTGTGCGAAGCAACACAGAAGAACTTGGACCAGGGTGTTTATGCTACAGGTTACTTGCACCCACTCAAGGAAAAAGGTGTTGTTCACTACCAAAAAATTGTCAAGGAGATGGTGAAGAAGCATTTCGATGCCGAACAGGCTGCCGGTAAAGAGATCAACCCAGCTTGGGTTGGTGGTAAGAGTAACTCTGAAGAGGCTTCCGAGTTGGAAGATTTGTGTGCTAAGATTGAATGTCAAGGTTCTGTTCCAGAGACGGATTCCGGTATCGAATGGTAATGATATCAATCGATCGCTTTCTGTGTTTTGTTTCATCCCCTTGTTTCCTCTGTATTTATTCACTCCTGATGATGTGATGCAATACCCTGTACTGGTTTTTACAGGTTGTGTCACCTCTGGCTCCCCCCATTTACATTTGAGTTTTCAATATACGTACTTCCGTTCTTAGATTAACTTTGTGCAATGTATTATTAAACAAAAAAAGATTATTTGTTCATGAAGAATTACGTATAGTGTTGATCTCTTCGATGATGTTCTCTCTGTTGACACTGTCAACAAACAAACTCTTTATCAAGCTGATGAGTTCCTCAGTCTCAAGGTCATAGAACTTGGCATCATAGAAATCGTCCAAAATGGCCTTCAAGTTGCTTTTTAGAACTAACATGATCTGAGTCAGTTTTTGGTAACCTTGAACCTTCTGTAACTTTTGGGATAACTCTTGGCTTGAGCACATGGTGAACTGAATTATCTTTTCCAAAAGTTCCACTAGAGCCTCCGACTCGTCCGACCCTATTTCATACCTGTTGGCTAATATATTGTTCAGGTAAGAGTACAAGTTGCTGTTGAGTTTAATAACCAAATTCGATATCAAGTTGACATTGAGCGTCATGAAACCAACAAAGTTAAAAGACACCTTTTTGTAAAACTCGTCTAAACCTTCCGTCATCTCTTGAGCGAGTTCCATTCTACTTCTGGAGTCAACGTTGTTATCAAAGAGTAAGCTTGACTCGTACTTTTTGACAATCTGAAGCAACTCGTTTGAATACCTCAAAGTGACCGCGTTTATGAATCTGTAGTCCATGTCGTAGCATGAGCTCAAATTGATGTTGTAGGCGGTAGACACATCCTCTAAGAGTCGGTTGTAGTCATTGTAGAATAGTATCTCTGTGGGATAAAACTCTAATGCGTTGGATGAAACAATAGCAAAGTAGCAAACCACAATTTTTCTCAAATCCGTTTTGAATATCTCTTCAATATCATCCAAAGCCTCGCTGGATGCAATCTTTTCGGCAAGGTTGGAGAATTTTGAATAGAAGGAATCAACGATGTCTAGAATTATCCTTGGAATGCCGGAATACATATAACTTAGTCCAGTTCCCTTGCTTGCCACCGTTGAAGATGGGTTACTATCGGTGGAGAGTGATTTCACTCCCAGAGCTTCTGCTTCTTTCAGAACATCGTCATGCTCCCACCCTTCTTCATCACCATCGTCTTTCCAGGTGTCCCAATCGTTGTCATCACTTTGAGAGCTGGAATCAACATGGCTACTGTTAAATTTCTTCACGGGGGATCCCACGTCCACAGCAAGTTCCTCATCCCATGCATTCCCGTCATCATTATCGTCGCCGTCATCCCACTTATCGTTCCAATCGTCGGCGCCCCCTTTGCTCACTCGTAAGCTTTCAGCTTCAGCAGTCGCTGCCAGGGGAGGCGACGGCGTAGGTAGTTGAACGGACTCAACCTTCACATCATGGGTGAGAAGTTTGTCAGATTCAAATATGCCGCTGTATTTGCTGGACTGTGACGCTTTAGCCAGCCTGAGCTGAATGCAGAGCTCTTTAACTTCATCTATTGATCTGTCGGCAAGTTCACTAGCCCAGTACGTAGGCAGATCAACAATCCAAAATTCAAGATCACAGATTCCATCTCTTGACCAACCGTCTTGAGATAGCAAAGTTGATATGAGTCTGAGAAGGTTGGCAATTGAGGCTTCAGATGAGTTGCTTGAACTGCTGAAATTGTCTATGATCAAAGAGTATATGTTTTCTTGATTGAAAATCTTCAGTTTGAGGGACTTGAGTAGAGCCTTTGAAATGTTCACTTTCAACGTGAAGAACCGACTCGATTTTTCTTGGGAGTTATTGAAGTCGGCAAACATGTTGAAAAAGTTGATTAAACTCTCAATCGACTTGATGTAGTTGATTAAATCCTTGGAAGGCACTGGCTCAAATGCTAAACAAACTGATTCAGTATCGTAAGATGTGGTGGCGGAAAACCCTGTATCAATCTTGGCCAAACACTTTGTGACCCATTCGTTAAAAACTTTGTTGAAGTTGAGAGCATCGGACAGTTCAGTGATTGCGTTGTTGCTGTCCTCACAAGCAACTAGCTCGTCACACAACTTCAAAAAATCCTTGAAAGACGCACCTTCGTATCTGTTTGTATATTGTACTTGAAGATCCTTCTCAAATCTTAAGTATTCTTCAAGATGACGTTTAGCCAGCTTCAGAAGCAGCACCTTGTAGTTTTCAATCTTGCTGTCCACCTGATCAAAAATCTTAATCGACGCATCTTTCAAGCCCGGAAAGTCTTCAAGCTCTGACATTTTGCTCTTTAACTTGATATAGCTTACCAGAGATGCCTCAAAGCTGACCAGTTTCCAATCTTCAGGTGACTCGACGAGTTCTAACGACTGGAGCTCGTTGATTAGCCCATTCACAAACCAAAGGTGGTTGCAAATCTCCAATTGTTTGATGTAGTCTTCATCCTTATATTTCATGCTTTTTAACTCAGCGGCAGATACATCTGATACCCTTCTCGTTGAGTTTGGTGACTGTGAAATGTCGCTTGCTAGTTTTAATTTGTCATAGTTGGAAATGAGAGCATTGATATTGATGTCGATCTCCTTCAATTTGTCAGTGGCTTCTAAAGCCTCTATATCTAGCTGAAAAGACATGTGAAATGTAAGCTGTGCTGATATGAATCCCTCTGCTATGGTGTTGACAGTGGGTTTGGTTTGCTTGTAATTGTCGTTTTCACCAGAAGACAAGGTGGTTTTGGATTTCATATATACACGGGTGTAGCTGTGCATGTCAACTATACACTGTTGTGGACTGCGGCGCGTGAACTGGTTACCTTCTACACGGGTACTCGCCCCGGGTCACGCACGAACAACCACTTTGATCGCCTATCAAAGGATTATACAGAAGCTAATATCACAGATCAATTAATAGTACATGGTTATAAAGTATATCAAACGGGCGTTTAGTCATCAAATGGTTAGATACTTGTTCATGATCTCCTCAGCGAGTTTGAAATTACCGTTGACGTTGTATATGAGGCACAGATTGTGGGCAGCCTCCATTCTCAAATCAAACCTTTCATCCTCAACCTCAACAGCAAGAACCTTCTCATAGAACGAGATAGCAAGGGTATTCAAACCTAGAAGACTGAATGCTCGGCCTATATTGTAGTTTATCTCAATGGCATCGTATATGTTGTTACTGGCATCTTTCAAGTTCGCCCAATCCAACAGCAATGTCAAACCTTGCAAAATTTGAAAATTTTTGTTAATGGATTGCCTCTGCATTGATCTGTGCAAGTTGGCAAGTGCCACCAAGAACATCATAGATGGATCGTTTGAGTACTGGAGATGAAGACGGTTGATGTATGTCAATGAGGCTGTATATGACCTGTTCATGTAAAGAAAAGAGGCATAGATGTAGTGCAAAATAGGATGATCTTTAGTCTTGTCAATGTTGGTGTTTGTGACTCCAGCACGACCTGTAATTTCTCTACCTGTCTTCACAGAGTCAAACGCCTTCAATTGTCTTAGCATGTACTTCTGACTTGCCGCTTCTCCGTATGTGTGCGAAAAAGGTTGAGTTGGGATGAACGAGGCCAAAAACGTCTTCAACACTGGGATTGAAAACTGATGATCGTTCATCAAGTACCTTGCTTGGTTCATCATGACGCTAGGATCTCCCGATTTCATACCAATTGATAAGCCAACCAAAGTGGTTGAAAGTTCCTTTTTTTTGAAGACATTCACATGTTTGGCAATTTCCTGGATGGCAATTGCATCGTCGGCATTTCGTTCGTACTCTGAAATCATCAAAGAGTACTTCATGAACAAATCATACCAATCTTCGAAGGAAATACCTTTGAATTCAGTTTCAGGAACAGGTATTTTGCCTGAATCCATCTCCTTCGACAAGATCATCTCGTCCTGTAAATATGGAATTCTTGACAACTTTTGATCAACACTTAGCTTGATGGTTCTCTTTCTGAATTCAATGTTGAACTTTCTTCCTCTATCGGATGTAAAGAAGCATTTGTAGGCGGAAAACACCTCGATGAGCTCTGAGGCCAAATCTATCCACATGGAAGCAATGGAAGATTTGTCGCCCCCACTCAGCTCTTTTTCTAATCGTTCGAGCAACCTCACGGATCTTGAAAATTGCTCTCTCATTCTGGTTGTCGATTTAGTTTCCATAGATGCCAAAACCTCAAGTGACAAAACAGGCTGCTTCTTTTTCTTCAATTTCTTGTTCGAAGGATATTCAGCAATCAAAGCTTGATGCTCAGCCGAGAACATTGAATCAGAATCCTCCTCCCCTCCGTCTTCATCTTGATCTTCGTCTCTTCCGTATCCGGTTTCAGCATCAGCCATTGGTCCTGAGTCAGGTAACAAGTTAGACCTAGCGCTGGCTTTTTCCTTTGACCTTTGTTTCTTTGCCTCCTTATAAAGAATTGCAGTAGTTTCAACATCCCCTAAATAGAAGCACACCTCAGCTAGAGCCACTTTCACTTCCACATTATCAGGATCATACTCGAGCAATCTAGAGTATGCCTCCTTGGCAAGCTCAAACTCTTCTGTCTCTCGTAAGCACCTTGCCATGGAAAAAACCAACTCTGGTGTATTGCTCTCGTCCAAATTTGACAAGGGATATAAAAATTGTAACGCTTCATGATAAAGACCAAACTCTTCCAACTCTGTACCAATCTTGAGGTATAAATCGGATGTGTCTTCAATCGGTTGGTAAAGAACAAACTCAAACTGGTTTAGGGCCTCTTTGCTGTTCTTACCATTCAATCTAAACGATCCAAGCTGAACTCTGATATCGACTGGTAAACTGTAATCCTTCATTTTTTCCTCATCAGATAAGCTTTGAAACTTTGAGAATTCAAACCGCCTATCGTCGAACTCAATATCACTGGCTAAGTTATCATCCCAGAAAGTCTGATGCTCCCTTTTTTGAAGCCACCTTGAAACTTGACGCAAGGTTCTGGTTCCAAGCATCCAAGCAGCCTTCTTTCCGTAGAGTTCGGCCAAGATATTTAACTCTGACCAATCAAAAGATATCGTCCTCAGCTCAACATTGTCTCCTTTCTCTAGTGCTTTACGATGCTTGATGTTTTCCTCCAGAATCTTGGTATACATCGTTATGGCATCGTTCACTCTGTTTTCATCGACGTAGACTTTGGCAAGCTCGCGGAAAACCTTTGGCTCGTGGGGTAAAAGGGTCCTTAGCCTCTGCAAGCTATCCGCTGCTCTTTTGAATTGTGCTCTTTCTCTGTAAATGATGGCTCTACCAAATATGGAATCGTAATCGGTGTGGTTGCTTGAAGTTATGGCCTTGGTGTAACAGTACAACGCTTGTCTCTGATGCTTTAGTTCAACGGATAGTTCGGCTAATGTCCTCCAGAACTCGTAATCCCATGGGTGAATATGAGCAGCTAACAACCAAAAGTTGGAGCATTTGTTGAAGTTCCCCATCAATCTGTAAATCTCACCTAATGTCTTGTAAGCGCTGAAATTATTTGGATCTGCCTTGACAACTTCCGTGTATTTGTTGAGTGCAATCTGGAGATCATTTGAAACAAAAGCTTCATTAGCTTCACTCAATAGTTGTTTGACTTCAGGGGAGAGTTCTGTTCTTCTTATTTTCCTTCTGAAAGCTGCAAGACCAGTCTTCTTCTTTGCTCCTGGTTTGTTCTTAACTTTGAAATTGGTGGCTTCTCTCAAAGCGTTTCTGAACTCAAACTCTTCATCGATGTCCTCTTCAAGAAACTGTGCATCTTCCTCATCAGAAAAGCCAAAGTCGTTGTTGTTATTACGCGTGCTGTTGCGAGGTGACCTTCCGTCCTCTTCTGCCTCGTCGTCATCGTTGGGGTGTGTTCCTTCGGCATCCATGTAGTCATCCATCATATCGTCATCATCATCGGAAAAGACGAGAGCTTCATCGTTGTCATCACTGGCATCTGATACAAGTAGGTCTCGTAGTCTGTTCGTGTGTGCCTCGTCCAAATCAAAGCCATCCACGGCTAATTCGTTGTTAGACATTGTTGAGTTGTTGTGTAAGGGCCAGGCTTATAACGCTTAACAATCACTGATAGTGGCTTTGTCAAAAAGATTGTTGTATTTGGTGTTCTTCTTAAGGGTCAAAGGAAGAAGAAGGGATATCAACAAGAGCGTACCTTTGTTTATCTGATGAGGGTTAATCAGTAAATAACGGTATAGATTTATATCACGTCACAGAGAGCACGTGACCTTTACTGAACATCTTCAATAGCTGCCATTTTCATGAGTTCACGGATCAATTACAGTCCAACACGATGGATTTATGATTTATGGTTGAATACAGGAAGTGATCGTTTCTGTTATGATCTATGAAGATAACAGTAAGGACTAGAGAAGGCAAAACGACATCCTCTACAATTTGATTGGGTATAATTGGTGGTGTAATTGGTTTTGTGGTGGTTTCGTAAATGTTCTTGGAGGCTAGTGGATGTCGACAATATACAGTTAGTGTATGGTACATTGGGCATTGATAAATCTGAGTATCGATTACATTGGATGATCTCTGCTAAAAAACATGAGATGATGTATTTGAAAATTGTGTTTCAAAGTGGGTATAAATCTATTTGGTGAAAAGATTTGAAGAATAGCTTGGCCTGTAGTGATATCGATTGACAATGTAGTTCTAGCATGTCACAAAAATCCATTGTTAATGCCTAAGATGACACAGCAGAATGATTGTCTATCGACATATTGAATTTCCTCTCATCGTTGTCCATGGTTCTGTCAATGGAACATCCACCCTTGAGAAACGACACTTTGGTGTAGATACTGCGTGGAGTATACACTTGAAGCTGTGCATGATAGAGAGACGCACGAAGGCCAGGCCAGTCTTGGTGGCAACTTGACCTTCCTTTGCTCATCTCTCAGCTTTTAAAAGTCAAATATCCTCCTTTAGAACCAGACATCAGATCAAAAAGGTCCAGCAACAAATCACCGGGTACATATAATTGTATATCAATACTGAAATAAGTGACAATGGTAAGTGCAATTACATGAGGAGAGCATTTCATCTCCCGTCTTTATCTGTTGAAGATCAATCAGCAACTAACATGAATCTTTATTGCAGTTTTCAAACTTTGGAGGTTACAATGTGGGTGGCGGTAGTGGCCAGTTCGGCATGTATGGATCTGCCATACCTTCATATGAAACGTTTGATGATTATTTCAGATGCTATCCAATATCAATGATGCCAAAGTTGAGTAGGAAAGACGATGCAAACTACGGAGGCAAAATATTTCTTCCACAGACAGCATTGCACAAGTTGACGATGCTGAACATTAGATATCCGATGCTGTTCAAGATAAGATCTGAATCCACCCATTTGGAAACACACAGTGGTGTTTTGGAGTTCACTGCGGAGGAAGGAAGGTGCTATTTGCCTCAATGGATGCTAAACACGATTGGCGCTGAGGCTGGGTCGTTGGTCAACATACAATCTGCTGACCTACCATTAGGCTCATTTGTAAAGTTGGAGCCTCAATCCGTCGATTTTTTGGATATCAGTGATCCCAAAGCAGTCTTGGAAAATGCCATGAGAAAATTCACAACTTTGACGGTGAACGATGTGATTGAAATAAGTTACAACGATATGATTCACAAAATTAAAATTTTGGAGGCGAAGCCTGAATCGTCATCCCATGGTATATGTGTTATTGAGACTGACTTGGAAACCGACTTTGCTCCTCCTGTTGGATATGTTGAACCAGACTACCAAAAGTTGAAGGAGGATGCCGATAAGTTGAAAAAAGAAAAGGCGATGTCCAATCCATCCTTGAAAGGTGCTGGTTCAATGGCCCAGCAGATCAACTACGGTTCACTTCTGAAAGAGGCTATACATGAAGCGACAAAGGGGAAATTTGATGGCGATGGTGTGAAACTTTCTGGGAAGAAAATAACAACGAAGGAGAAACTACCGGGACCAAAAGAGATTGAAGTGTTGGATCTGAGCGGTCCTGTCAAGCCATTGATTTTGCCGGATGGTTATCTTTTCCTTGGCTACCCTGTTAAACCTTACAAAGATGAGTTCGCAGAGGAGAATGAAGCTCAGGATGGTGAACGAAAGGTTGTGTTTAGCGGGCAAGGTAACAGTTTGAGAGCTGGGAAGAAGAGGAAAGATAAGAATAAGTCACATCCCCCAGTAAAGGACAAGGCACGATCTCCAGATACTATTGTGATTGACTCAGATTAGACTGGTTGCTGTGGTTTTTGCCACAATGCTATTCATTTGGGTCGTAAGTTTAATATATTTAAGTATAAAGTAAGCATTTAATCCTATGTAGCGATGTTGACCCCATTAGAGAACTAACTATCACCAGGGGAGCCGATCTTTGAGCTCAATCTATAAAGGCTCAGACCAACATACCCATCAAAGTCCAAGTCTGCCTTGCTCAATTGTCCGTTCAAGTCATTGGCATCAAATCCATACAGTTTGGCAGCTCTTAGTAGACTGGCCAATCTACGTAATCCCAATCCATCCCACAATGAATCGGTCTTTGAGTAATCATGTAAACTGGCAAGGATGCTTCCCGTAAGATTTTGATATGTCACAGTGGCGTAGTGGTAGTTGTCACCGGGAGTGTTCCCCTCAGACATCTTCACCGTGGAGATCGGTCCAAACACCTCCATGGCACGTTTAATCACATCTGACGTTATTGCATCTGCCAAGTTGGGTTTGTGCTTCCATTTAAGCCTAACCTTGTTGCTAAACTTCCTCGCTGGAGCCTTAGCGCTCGAATCATGCCGTGTCTTGCTGAAAGTGGAATCTGATGCTAGCTGTTTGAGCTTGTTCTTCCTCAATCTTGCAGCTTCCTCTTTCAAGTGCTCAATCTTTCGTTCGCGTGTGAGCTTCTTTTCCCTATGATTAGCATATCTTTGTTCACTCTCTAACAAGTCTGTCTTTAATTTTCTCTGTTTTTCACCGCTCTCGAGCAATTGTCTCTCCTTTTCCTTCCTTCTCTCCAACCATTCATCATATCTAGTTCTGTACTCGCTGTTGGATAACACAGAGTAACTCACAAGTATCTCTCTAAATTTCTCTTCAGCATCATCTGCCTTGTTCTTATCAGGATGCAGTATAAGAGCTTTCTTGCGGTATGCCTTTCGAAGCTGAGCTTGAGCAGATTCTGATGGGAGCTCATGGGGAAGGGAGAGCAGCTCGTAAGCCGTTTGGGACCGCGTTAGAAGCCATTCGTAGTCTTTGGTATCTACCGTCTCCATCAACAATGTGCTGAATGTACTGTCTTAAAGATTTAATACTCAGTGATTGGTCTATGTGAGTAGTAAGCCACTTTTGAATGATTGTGGGGTAGTTGTCAACATGAGGTGTGTACAGTCAGTCGTCTTTATCCCTGATAAGAAAGAAACCGCAGGGGAAGAGAAAACCTGATATATTTTTCACCTGGCTCAAGGCAGTGCTCTGCACAGCCAGTATTACCCGGGCTCTTATATAGTCCTTCTGTCGAAAATTTTTCAAGAGTAGGGTCTATTTAAGAAGAAACCGTTCTATTTCAAGCGTTTCGATCTATTCTTCTTCTTCTTTTTTAATACTTCTTCTTCTTCCTCTTTACTTCATCCACTTCCACTCTGATCCACGAGAGTGGTGACGAAATGACGTTACAGTAAGATCACATGGACATCTTCCATTACCTCGCTCATTAAGGATAATGAGTGGCTATTGAAAGATAGTCCATCATGACCAATGTTTTTCGTCTGTGAAGTGGTGTCCTCGGTTCCACCCTGGAGTAGCTTGCTAGTTACGTCCGACCGAATAGTGAAGTGTTTTCAGCTTGTTCAAACTTTGCCCTTATTTGTTTATGATGATAATTTTATCTCAGCTCACTCTGATAATTCTTGAAGATACAAAACTGTTCCAACATTCATCAAATTTTCTGATACAACAAATAATTACAAAGAATTGATCTGCTGAATGCTTACACATTTGGTGGAGGTACGGCTAAATATTTTTGTCGCGGTGTTGTAAATTTGGCGGACCCAATCGGTTGAGTAGTCAAAAGAGATGTATTCTATGTCGACTAGAGTCCTGTTACGTAAATTATATACAATGATGAGTGTCACTTGTTACTTCCAGAGTAAAAGACTAGCTTCCCTATGCATAACACGTTGATTTACTTGTGCAAGCTGTGATTCAATTCGTGGATGGTGGCCAACAACGCCTGCAACAATGTTACTTTCTTCATTCAAGACCATAGACTTTCCTGGCCTTCTCGATGTTGAACAGGACAATCTCCAAAAGCATTGGAGATCCGGAACCTCCTTTGGTTTCAAACAAGGTTGCTTTCGCAGCTTCCTTCAAATTGTCCAATCTAGGTTCAACTTCACTAGGTGCAAAGTTGCCAGCCGTGATGACAAGATTTAGTATGGAGAGTATGATGTTCAATAAACTTGAAGTTTCCTTTTGCTTCTCATTTTCACTGGAAGAACCGGCCACTGTGAACAGCTCTAGATTGGAGTCAAACAAGCTGAGAATATCGTTAGATCTCTCTTCAGTCAAAGCAATGAATCTGACTGGTGAACGAGGAGGTAGCACGGGAGGTGATGGCTTCGTCGTCTTCTGCTCTTCCTTATTTTCCTCTTCACCTTTCTTACTCAGAGATAAACCTGATAGTTCATCCGCTAATATCATAACTGGTCTGTTTCTAACCATGAGATCCTTCAAAATGCAAACGACGGCAACGGTAAGACCTTCAAACGGTGGACTGTTTTTGAGGGAGTCTAGAATAAAGGCATATGCGCTGGATTCGTCTAGCGATATTAGAATCTTCATCAGCAAAGTGTAGTAAAACTTGATCAAATGTTGATTGTGCGAATTCAATGCCAACATTGTCAAGTTCTGTAGGTATGTCATTATTAAAACTGTTTTCTCAGGTGTTGGATCCGTCAAGTCTTTCATGTTGTCTGAGTACAACATTGAATCATCTAACGACTTCAACGATAAAATCATCAAAGATGCAATCAATGACTGACTGGTCATATCGGGCTTGATCATGAAAGGGACAAACAAACGGAGCTGTAGTTTGATCAGATCCAAAACTGTGTACCTGCCCTTACAGCGTTGCTGTTCAATAAACTGACCATACGTGTATAGGAAGACAGTTGCTGTTGAGGATAACGATGGTAGCTTGCTTGGAGTCTTGGATCTAAACGATGAACTGTTATAACTATTGATCACTAACTCAAGAATTTGATCACTCGATACTAATGGAGCTTTGGAAGAATCAAATAGTGCTTTTGATTCGGCAACTTCTTGCGCGAATAATGTGTCATACTCTAAATCCATTGACAGCCCCAGAGTAACAAATCTCCCTATCATTTCGAAGTCATCTGCGTACGGCAATGAGCGTAGCTCAGCTTCAGAAGAGGGTAAACTTGGAAATATGCTGCACAACAGTTGGGATGCTAGATTCTTGGATGCATTCTCCACCACAGATGAGTACAATAGAACCAACAACTTTCTCTGGAAGTAGTTTTCGTCGTCAGTGACGGCCTCCACATCCTTCTCGCTGTCACTATAGTTCTTTGGAAGGTTTGGTGGGGTATAATCTCTAATGAAAGTGTATAAACGTCTAGTAATCGGAAGACGGTGGGAATTTTCTGGGTCACATTTGATGAAGTTGATCAATTGGCTAACAATTAGCCCCAAAAACTTACTAGGGTATAGCGTTTCATTTCTCCTCAAACAACTGTTGATCAACTCAAGAAGTGAATGGAACGTCAAGATGTAGACATTTAATGGCTTTGAAGCGTAGTAAGCCCTGGTGCTATCATCCCCCACTGTGTTCAAGAACTCTTCTGAATAGAGTCTCGAGCTTTTTAAACCAGATATCAACTCAGAACAGGGTAACATCAGTTCCTTTGGATTTCCATACTTTGCCAAAAGATCAAAGATTCTCAAAGATCCCACCACTGATTGATTATCGAGCAGTCTTTGGTGTGGAACGCCATCGGATGCTAGAAACTTCAACAATGAAGGAGGAAGATCCCACCCAATCTCGTACAAAAGTTCATGATTAGCGTGAAAAATTTCCAAGAGTTTGTTCAACAAGTCCCCACGTTCGTCTTCTGTATATATCGACGGGTCACTCATGTGAATCTCCAATATTGTGGAGAACGAGATGAAGTCTTTAGTCTCAAAGCATTCGATTGAGGACTCCTCAAGTGTCTGCAGGATGAGATCAATGTTAACCTGTGTGATTGTTGAGTTCGACTCCAATTCTGTGTCAGACATGGTGCAATTATGAATGGGTCCTTATCTAATTGATGATGTTATCTCTCTCCTTTGTTGAAACGACAAAGATATAGGTTACTCGGAGGAGGGCAAACGGTGGTAGGATGAAATATGAGTTGGCTAATCTGGAATAAGAGGAACAGATTCAAAAAATGTGTCCTTTATCTATTATGGAAGTCTATGATTGGGTGTTTAGAGTGAGTCGGTCCATGAAAGTATAGTCAACGTTTAGCGATAATGTAATTGAACCTTTTCTCTTCAGGTGGTGTGTATATATTTATTTCCAAGTAGAAGTTAGGGTAGTACACTGTCTGAACCTGGCCAGGACTGTTTGTGTCTCCGGGAGACACATAGAAGGCTGTGCTGGGATGTCCCCAAACTTTTCACCCGTGAGCTTGGCAACAACAATACGGCATAACAACTTCCATCTGGTATTGAGTATCTCTACTCGTTGGTAGCAGAAGTGCGGTCTTCAGAAGTTCCTTGTAGGAAGTCTCTAACGACATCTTACTATGCTAAGACTCAATGTGCTTCAATCATATTCTTTACGAGTTATTCTTGGATTCATCATAGCATCGATCTTGATACCAGGAACACACCAGAAATACACTAACTAATGGCTACCAGGGAGTTTTTTGGTCACCTGCCAGCAGTAATGTTGCCTTCATACAGCCACATTCAAAACTTGGAAGTTTCAAACGATACCCGAAAGTGTACTACTTATCCCCTTTGCAAGTACAATATTGATGTTTTTATTTGAAACTAAAAGCTTCGCGCTATTGTACAAGCAATTTACAGCAACAGCCGCACCACTATTTATAAGCCGCATAATGCAAGATCTGGCTCTGATTTCCAGAGAAATTTGAAAAAATAATTCAAAGCAAGGCTGTGCTCATAGTTAATAGTGACACGCGTTTGTAAATTGACAGTTGAGCAGGGGTCGCCGCAGAGCCATGCCGCCATGCCGCCTCATGGTCCGCCGCAAAGCCGCTTTTGGAATAAATTTTTGAAAAGGTTTTGAGACTCATCTTTTAACTCTGTTCCCTGGTGAGTTAATTCCCACTGCAAAAAAGATGACATTGCTTGTTTGCCACTAAATGAGTCCTACAGTATTTGCTTGTGCTAAATTTGTATTTAAAAAGCTGTGAACAGTCTAAATAATTCCCGTCCTCTTTCACTCGTTTCAAACGGGAAAATTCAAGCAACAACTTGAAAAATTGCTGGGAGTGCTTCGACATTTTTTTAAAAATATAAATGAAATAAAAGCATAAGCTTTCACTACTGAGGTCTCCTGAAACTACAATTTATAGCTGGTGAAAAATTGTAAAGGGGTTCATTCTAACCTTTTTAATAAATTTGGGGGGATTTCAGTGGCCTGTCTTGAGTTGTTGAATCGAAGCGGCATCCCAACAGCAGCGATGAGGAGCGATGGGTCAACGACTTATACCAGCATCAACCCAAACTCCCAAAGTTTTTGATGGTGAGTATTTTCAGAATATTGGTTGCTTGCAGCCTCATGTTAGAAGCGACCGTGTAATCGTTCTGAACAGTATTCTCAGCTCGACACCTCTTTCTGACGATATTTATTGAGGCCGCCCGATCGAAGCAATGGATCTGAAAATACACTCATAGCAGAGGCCTGGAGCTGGTGGTTGTCATAATGGGCTTCAGCTGTTGTTTCAATTCGGGACAGGCTGCTAAAAATTGACTTGAGAACCCCTTATCCGTATCTGAGATTCCAGGCTCCTCTGTTGATGAACGTGTTTTAGCTAAGGTCCTTTCAATGGTTCAGAATATCGCACAGATGGTAGACAAACACATTCTTTTGCTATCTGAAAATGAAAACAATACGTTCATCAGTAGAGGATTCTGGAACCTCACCTACCGAAGTATCATTCCTGTTGGCCTCACCATTTCGGACCGCAGAAAACTATTGCGACGATTTTTCACAGTCGCTCTCTGGCCCGGACACATATTCAATCCATTATTACAATGAAACTAGTATTTCATCATTTGGTTACTACCCTGGCAATTAGTATGGCCAATCAAGTGGAATGAACGATTTGCCATTGACAATAAACCATGAACCATTCTACGGGGCGGGACAAATCCTTTAATATGCCTTAGTATGAGCTATGCTGGAGCGTACAGCTTCGCAAAATTAGTGACCCGTAAGAAGTGCGTGGCAGTAGCAGTATCAAAGCTGAAAATCTCAGCTTGGTCCAAGCATCATAACACTCCGATCAACCTTTCCCTCCTCTTTCTCTTGATATATACACGGTGCCATGTTCGTTGCATCGATAGAGGAAACACGTAATCTAGTCGATTGTTATTATGTGTGAAAACACATGGTTTATCAGTTCAGAGCTACATCACAATTGAGTTGAACAGATTAACAGGTCAACAGATGAACGGAATATTGCATCCAATAACAACAACAGGATATGTCGTTCTTGGCATAACACAATTATTTGACATTGTCGGGCCTTCTTTATTTGATATAGAAATCTGAAAGGCCATGAATTAGTCTCTGGTACTCTTTCGCAACAAGCTATAGGGCATATAAGATTGGCGAGCATTTCTTGACCTGACTATGATTTCTCAACGTGGATTCTTTCAACGTGGTGAACCAGGGCCCTCCTGGAGACATCGAGCGTCTCATTTTACATCATTTTACATCCTGGAAGTTGACGATTAGACAGATACTAGTTTTTTTGAAGAAAATGCCCTTGCTGGCCCGCAATGCCTGGTGATGTTGAGGACATTGGACCATCTTGATATGCGTTCGCGCAGAGAAAAGTTGGGCCTTAACAAACTCTGTCATTGTACCACCACCACTACTCCAAACTTGCTTCCAAGGGTATTTTTATCAACATCCAGCCGTTCTGCTTCTTATGGGACCTGTTGGAACATGACTGGGCAGGTGGACGAAGAGTTATCGGAAGAACCAGTGTTTTCCCCGGTAGATAGATTGTCCACCACGGGACTGTGAGATTTTACCACGGAAATGGCTGCCCGGTAGAATTTTGAATTTCTTCTTTCTTGATTTGTGAACGCTACAGCCCCTCCTTGAAGACCACATACCCTCATAAGATGGATCGAATAACGGGCTATCCACAAAGTCCATTTTGGTGTACATAGCTACCCTGTAGCGGCCACAAAAGGCGAAAAATGAACTCAATTTTTGGAAAGGTGGCAAATCTGAAAACGTCGATTTTGACCATTTTGAGGCATACACTGGAAAGCGCTCGCTTCAAGCAATTTGATACCTTCTGCACCGTCCGGGTAGGTGTAGAATTGAGCCCAGGATGAACGATCAAAGTTTCCGCGTTTTTGAAAAAAAAACTATTTTTTCAAGGAAACTTTTGAGTACCTTGCCAGCTTCCATTTTGAAAGGTTAATTGGCTGTTTTTACGAACCGATCCTAGAGTTTTTAATAGTTGGGGTCAGTAATTCTGAATTTCACGCTATGGGTGTCAAAGAAGAGTGTTTTCAACAGACAAAAATTAGGCATTGACTATGAGGGCTGCTGGGAGTGCCTCAACAAACATTGAAAAGAATCATCTTATCCTGAGAACGGACTTCTGCTATTGGGCATTCTTGCAAATATGATTTGAAGCTGGTGGTGACCCGTTAAGGGGTTCATCTTAGCTTTTGAACAAAATCTCTCGAAATCGACCTACTTGCTATGTTCAAACGATTATATGACAGCAACCACGGCGTACAATTTCTCTACAACCTATGTGTACATCAAGAACGAATCCTAGAGCTACTGGTGATGTATGGTTTCAGAAATTGGTTGGCTTGGATCACCACTTTAGATGCGTTTGTGTAATTGCCTAACCTTGAGCTCTGGTTTTCACCTACTCCAAGAGTTATCTAACGAACAACCGGTATCACCCAACAATATCTATCCATTGAGGTATATTGTGGAAAAAGAAGGAAGCTTCAGCAAGCTTGGAAGGTCTCCAAACAAACGTTTGAAAATTTTCTCTTTTTTTCTTTGTCGCGACGTTCCAAAAGTGCGCATTTGACCCCTCTTTTTAATGAGATTCATTGACAACGCAATTGGGCAACAATTGATGTGGAAAAGTACTCATTTTGACGCCCAGGAGCTGGAGCACCTTTCAATAGGCTTTGGTTGTCATTTCAGTTCGGGATAGGCGGTCAAATGTTGGCCTGGAAAACAGTCTTCCAATTTTGGCATTACGCTCGAAGTCAAGCATCCACGCTCGACACCTCTGAAACACCCATCTAGCTCCTTCAAGCTAGTTCACAACCTATGTGCTCGTTGTCTCGCGACTATAGCTGCTGCTGAATGTGCGGTTTGTAAATTTGGTGGGAAACTGCCACCACAACAGCCCATCGTTTGAATCCCAATGTCCTATCAGGCCCCTTATCCTCTCTCTCTTCTTTGCAGTATCATAGTTTGACCCTACAGGCCGACCAGCTTTCACCTTGCAACATCTCTGTAATATCTGAGTCGTCAAGGTATGTACCTCTGCAGTTTCCGTTTTTGCCGTTGTTGCACCCTTTCTGTGGGAAGAATGCTGCGTGTCACCCCATTGATCGATACAACCATCGAAAATATGATCCCTAAGTTTGTCTGTTGCTTTTTCTCAGGCAGTCTGTGTCAAACAATGATGTCACGGTTGTGCAATGTCATCAGCTTTCATTTTGAGGCAAGGATAGCATGGCTTTAATGTCATTGACGGTGCTAAAGAGCAACACTATTTGATCAAAACGGTTTGATCTTGTTGCAGCTATGAGCAGTCGTTCAATGGCTCTTCGTGTCACTAGTTTGAGACATCACAGGTTGATCGTTTGAAGAAACATAGAAATGGATGGATGTCAATTAGAGGCGGTTGCAATGATATATAGTAAGTGAGATGTAAAGGGCAAAATAAGTAAACAGTCTCAGATAGTGTGCGAGCGAATTTGTTATGACGCAGCCATTACACTCAGTGAGTTTTCCCTTTGCCATTCAAGCAATGGCACCTATAGATGTTGTTCAATGTTGTTCGTTATACTCTATACTGCACTCAATGGTAGGTAAGTTATAGCAGCAAAGAATGGTTGAGAACAGATCAGATACACAGAAGTTTCGCCGATCAAGACGGTTGACTCTGTGTTTGCGATAGCATTATGCTTCGCTTTGCTCCCCTTGCTTTTGACTGACTCTTACTGTCACTGAGCGATTCAAGACACCGGCACGAGCGTCAGCAACTATACTTTCTAGAGCTTCAAAATTGGCCTCCTCTATCAATTGGGTATCACCAATAATGGATGTCTACTTCGATTTTGTTTGGCGACCGCCCGCGAGAGCTAAAACTTTCAAGTCTCCAAACCATGGCCCTTCTGCATTTCACCCTTTGATGTCCTTATGAATTAGAATCTGAGCTCTGAAATTTTGAAGAACTGATTATCGATATAGGAGCACCAAAGTACTATTGTCAATAACTATTGGTGAGGTTCAATGTTTTGGAGCGCGAGCACCTGGAAAATAAGTTGCTTTGGAAGATTTTTAATTCCTGCTCCACCAGAAGTTCAATCGTCCTAGAATTTGATGTTAATCCCACAGACGTGGTTGGGCTACAAGGTTTACTGCTTGGGTTTGTTGAAACATGTTGTCTTTGTGCTCTATTCTTTGTTAAAACTATGCCCTTCAGAAACATGCTCTAGATCAAGGATTCTGGGACAATTTTTGACTTTCAATGCACATCATCAGGAGGATCTGGACTCCCTCTCTCCAACGGTATGCTCAGAATTGTGAAATAACTCCTATATTGTGGTCCAATTGGCCGCTGAAGTTAATTCAATACTCGTCAGAAAAAGGGACATATGGCTTAGTGGAAAGAGGCAATGCGCTGTAAATGTAGGCTCCAGGTTCGCATCTCAACCTTATCCTTTCAGATTTGGTGGTTTTTTCAATCTCCTGAAACCAGTTTCACACCGACCCAGCTCATACTTTGGGGTTTTACTCAGAAAAAAATCTAGTATTTTGTAGTATTTTCAAAAGTGCATAAATCGAACATTTTTAAAAACCCAAGTTAGGATTTTTGAGAAGTTTTTCAAATCCATTTTGTGACCGTATCAGTGACACTGAGAACCCCAAACAGTTATCGCTGAATAGACCGAGATTGCCTTCATCTTTGGAAAGTAATATAAGGAACCTGCTGCCCTTGGAGGAAGATTTATCAAAGATTTAAATTCTCCCTGCCATTAAAAGGTGTCCCAAATAGGCAAGTTTTAGGGCCACTCACGTGATGTATCATTTTATTGAGTGTTTTGAGACTGTTCCACTCAATCAACAAGTATTGCACAGCCGTTTTTGCTTATCAAATTACTCCTTGGGGGTTTACTATCTCAACTGTTCACCCTGGAAGAGATATAGAATTGTGCTGAGTCACCGGAAACCTCGAGAAGATAAAAAGAGCAATGTACGGGTCTTATCATCTCACTTCTGTTTTCCATCGGTATTCTTCGCCATAAAGGAGGATCCCTGTACATCGGCAGAGTCGAAGGTCGGATCATCAAACCCATCAGACGCCCAATTCGAAACGTGCAAGAGAGACAGCATATAGATACCAACCAAGTAATATTTCCAGCACTCCTTCTTGCAGACTTCAAAAGTGATAAATGAAGCTTCACTTTTGCATCGTGAAATGCCATACTGCAACAAAGTTGTGTGAACGCATAAAAGCCAAAGAATTAGCGTTCAAAGGTATTGCAAATGAACTGGCATACGAAGACCTGTTTATAAGATAAAGTTTAGCTGGTCCCTTCAATAATACAAAGGGTGTAATGAAGTCGATACTTTCTTGATTTCACTCAACAGTAATAGACTAGATAAGTTGTAAGGGCATTGATAGCGGAATGGCAGATAGGAAAGTGAAAAACCAGGAAAACAGGAGAAATGATGACGATGATTTATACATCAGCATGAAAAGTAAAAGAACTTTATAAAACCAAGTGGCAGCATCAGAATCTCAAGAGACTGCCAAAACAGACAACAAAACAAAAACTCAGAAAGAGAAAATACAAAAAAACCCAAAGGATAAAAACAAAAAGACAATAGACAATGAAGAGAGCAACAAGACATTGATTCACTGCTAACATAATTGTATCTTGAAGAATGGAATGTAAATAGACTTCAGTCATCATTTCCCCTCTTTCTAGGTTACATATTCCAAACCTCCATGAAAATCATCGGATAATCTCTTTACCAGCCAGCAGGCTTCTTCAGACCTCTAACAGAGTAGTATCTTGGAGTACATGAATAATCATGGAAAGTGAAATCGTCCTTTGTAGCACACATGCACTTCTTCTCCTTTCTGACTGTCTCATCAACAGGACAGTTGTTGAAAGGAACATGGTAGTATCCAACATCGTCGAAGAAATGGGTCTGCTCAGCCTTCATGAACAACGAGACGGCAATTGAATGAACTGGGGCATCACCCCAACGCTCATAGAAGAATCCACCTGCCTGGTCCAAATGTTGGAAGTACTTCATGTATGCCTCTGATCTCCAGAATGACAGGGAAGCAATTTCAAAGTTTGACCAGAAGTGACAACCGTTGTAGGAGACACCACCATCTTCGGAGATAAATTCCATCATGTTACCTTCTGCAAGGTACTGTGGGTTTTCTTTGATGAACTGTCTGGTTGTATCCCATAGGGTTGGAATCGTCTCCTTGTACTCTGGTAATGAGATGGTGAACCCGTATAGCTTGTTGTTCTCTTTCATGAACTTGAACACATCATAGTCAACATCACAATAGATTTTGATACCAGGTTCGACTCTCCAGTACCATTCATAATCGTTCAACAGTGGGTGTTGGAAGAAGAATCCGGATTCGTATCTGCACATGTGTCTGTATGAAATGGAATCACCATATATGATCTGTTTTTGCTTCATCTCTTCTCTGACCTTTGCTGCTCTTTCTGTGTCGATCCAAGGTGGGAAGGACCATTGCTCCTGAGGAATGATACCGTACTTGGTGGTACCGGAGACTAGTTCTGTGGTGACCTTTTTGAACTCATCGTTGAATTCTTCATCGTTCAAAAAGACCCAATCGTATTGGAACTTCGAGTTGAACCTGTCTTCAATCTGTCTGATCGATCCAACCAATTCCCATAGATCCGAGTTTCTGGCCAATGAGACAAAAGTGGCCTTTTCCTTACCCTTCTCTGTTGAAACAACCTTCTTCACCTTTGCCTTTTCGAGGACTGCAGCATCGGAAGTGGTAGATGAAGAGGAGGAAGAATCAGAGTTGGTTTCAGAGCCAGTGCTCAAGTCTGGAGTAGTTGCAACGTAGGAGGTTGAAGAACCCTTTGAAAGGATGTAACCACAAAGGATTAAGACCGCTGCAAAAACTGCAAATCTTATCAATCTTGCGTTTGTTCTAGCCATTGTGGAAGAAGAAGAGCACGATGAGATAAGGCAAATGGTGAGATGTTATCTAGCGAACTTTTGATGGATGAGATTTTTCAACGAATGAAACCCAGATATATATTTGGAAGAGGAATTGTAATTAAAACGTTGAAATTTAGGATGGAATGGCAGGAAAGGAAAGCAGTAGAGGTGAGAGGAGAAGTGCTTAGTTGGTGCCGGTAGTGAGAAGACATTAAGCATTACGTGTTGTGTCTCACCAAAAGGAGGTGAAGTAGATGAAAAGCTGAAGCGAACCGAAAGTTGAAGCGTACAGCCATAAAACTCGAACTGCGCGTCTAATCTAATTACGTCATGCTCTGCGTAATCCAACAGGATCATTTTTTCAATTCTCAACAGCCAGGATGGATATGGATCGTATATGGCTAGATATATATACTACTTCGTTCAAACCTACCACGTTCATCCCATCAATACTCCAGACTCTTTTCAGTATCCCACAACATTCACTCTCCATTTGCAATGAAGCTACTGTCTGTGAATCTTTGTCTGTCCGTCCTTGTGGCTCTCTCCTCCGTCGCGGAAGCGGCAGGAATCCCTAACCTCCAACCACAACAACAACAGCACCTACAATTACCGCTACCCACCAATACTCCTTCCTCTCCACGCTACCTGCACAAGAGAGATGCCGGTAAGAAGGTTGTCATTGGTAAAGACTATCTCAAGGAACAGCGTATGAAGAACGGGGAAATTAAGGAGGAAGAACCTCCGGCACCATGGTTAAGAACGATCTATGGATCCATCGCAGAGATTGTCACACCAACGGTGATCCACTCAATCACGTTCAACGCCAAACCTCCAAAGACAACTGATGGTTTAGAGCCATGGGTCTCAATCAAGGATGATGGATCTCCAAAGACAATCAAACCAAAGATGAACAACGGTAAGATCAAGAATGGAAGGCCAAACTTAAAGACATACTTCCAAACAGCATCAACTATAGTCTATAACCAGGAACAACTGAAAGCGCACAACATGAAACCAGGTGAAGTTCACAAGGAGGTTATCTACGTGGAGGAGGATGATACCTACGTCTCCCTCAACCCTTTGATGAGATGTATTCCTGATCTATTCAAGAAGAAGGGCCCGGCAGGAGTGGAAAAATCTGAACCTTTCTGTTCTCCAAAGGATAACGCGCAGATGAGAATGGGCAACCCTTATTTCCTAACGTGGTACACCCGCTATTTTGAAAATGCAGAGTTTGTCAAGGTTCACTATGCCTATATCAAGGAAACCAAATCCGAAAAGGGAATGAAGAGAAAGAGAGAAGCTGAGGCTGAGGCTGATGCAGATGCAAGTGCTCCAATTGAAGGTTTGAGACCTAACGATGCCGTCTTGGATGAGTCTGCCAATGTGGGTAAGGATGCTCTTGTTGGTGATGTTCATGGTGCGTTCTTTTCCTCAGACTGGATTCTTAACAGGGACGGTTACTACCCCGTTGAAATCGAAGAGGAATTCTTACAGGGAAAAGAGTACAGAAAAGTGATGATTGCAATGCAACCAGACACCGTTGACGACGAGGATTTTGATTTGTTAACCTCCGATCATGTTGTTGTCAAGTTCCAGAGAAAATCAACCGTTTCGAAGAATTCAAAGTTGGACAAGCATCTCCAGTATCAAACTGGAACAGGAGATGACGTTTACTACGTCATCATGGTCATTCCTACCTGTGTCATCATTGCTGTGTTTGGAATGTACATGTTCCTATACATCAACAGAAAACACAGAGATTTGTCCCATATCAAGAAGCCAAAGAGAAGTAGGTTTGGTAACCAAGGGCAGTACAACCTACCGTATGCATTGACCGATATCAAAAAGCCAAACCAGTTCAAACAGACATGATGGGAAAACTGGAAACGAAAGAGCAATTCCAAAATTGTTTACCCGGTTAGTTTCTCTAGAAAAATTACTTTCTCATTTTGTTGTGTATCCCTTCCCCTGTCTATACCTTACCCTTGTATTTGAAAATCGGCAGTAATTTTACATTTGAAATTTTAGAACAGTGGTAGATTCATGTATGGTGTCACACAAAAACTTTTCTAGTGACAATTTCATTTATGGAAATGATCTATTAGTCGAAAGGAAATCACACATCAAATGTGTGTCCATGGCAGTTGTAATTGGGGATCAAAGTAATAAAAAACGGGCGAAACGTCGGCGAAGGAGAAGCTACCGATCATCCATATCGGTGTACGGGTGCACTTTGTTTCCAAGAAAGAAGGTGCGCCTTCTCTTCTTCACCACATCCAATGTTCATTCTCCTATATAAAAAAACAATCACAGCTGTCCCTTTATCTTTAACGGCAACACCCTTTGCTTAACAAGGATCATCTGAGATAGCAGCATAACAACATCCTCTATTTTGACATTTCACACACAAAATGGACGCATCCACGGTGCTTGAGCAGTACACTCAGGATCTTTCCAACCTTCCTGCAGAGTTAGCATACTTGCTAGAGGAGTTGAGAGAGAAGGACCTCAAATCCTACGATATAAAGAAGAAAATCCAACAACGGGACTCCCAAATCCACAAATACATAAAACAGAATGGATCACTTGTGAAGCATCCAAAGGAGGATCCAATATACGCCAAGATAAACGAAGATTTTGAAAAATCGATCAAACTGCAAGGCGAAAAGTGTGTTTTGGCAAATACCTCCTTGTTCCTGATATCCAAACATCTGACCCGTCTCGAAAAAGATATAGAAAGACTGGAACGTGACGGTGTCATACCGCAAATAATGGGAGCATACGAGGATTTGGATACAGATCAGGACCAGGTTGAGTCGATAAGTGCGCAAATATCATCAACCTCCCTCTCCGACTTACAACAACAGGGTGGAAGAAAGACAAAGATCCAAAGGAACAAGTCAAGACAGTCTACCCCTCAACCAATTGCTGTTCCCATCGGTGCCTCTGGTGCAACGGTGGGTATTTCGACAAACGCAAACGGGACCCCTGTTCTGACATTGCCAGCAGGACTACTCAGCTCAACAGGTCAAGCAGCAGGTAGTTCTTCGAGGTCGCCATCTGCCTCATTATCCGCATTATCTACAACGGCAGGAGGGGCGACGTCATCGACGAATATAGCGGGAGGAGGATACATGGGATCCTCCTCGATCTCTTCCTCGCAGCATAACCAGATGGTCCCACCACATCTAGTGAAGAAAAGAATGAAGACGGACGAACTATTGTCAGACGTTGATATGGAAGATGCAAGCTCGTTTGTTGGACCTGGAAGGAGGAAGAAAGGTACCTCCATGCTGGATCAGTCCTCGGGAACGGTCACGATTCCTAAGATCTCTCTTCATCATGGGTCTCCAACCATTGGTGGTGCCGGTCTTGGTGGTGTTGGATCTGTTTCATTTGGCTCTGGTGGTGGAAGTAACAACGAGGAAGACGAGTTGTACTGTTTCTGCCAGCAGGTTTCATATGGCAATATGATTGCTTGTGACAATTCTAATTGTAAGTACGAATGGTTCCATTATGACTGTGTTGGGTTGAAGGAACCACCGCAGGGCATCTGGTATTGTCCTGACTGTAGGGAGGACATGGATATCATTGGGGCAAACTCCAGTCAGAAGAAGAAAGAGAGGAGGAGGAAATAACACCTTGTGATTTTTGAAACGTTTTTTACTTTTATATTTTCAATGGCTGCTCTTTAATATCAAAACCCGCTAACAAAACATGAAACTGCAACAGATAAATAATCTTGATTTGATTTAGAAGTTTGTACACACAAGTGTTTTCGTTACATGTTGACCTGCCAAATAGCTTTCAACCTCTTCGATGTGACCATAGGCTTGGTGATATAGGTAGCAACCACCAAGATTGCCATCGTCAAGAGCAATATGTTGCTGTTGAAATCGCTAGTCATGGAATCAAACGATCCAGAAGGCTTAATCAAAGTCACAAACATGTCCAAACCGATCGACACAACAATAGATGTGGATTCCAAACCTGTAGGAACCGAAACTAAACCATGATCGGATTCAAACCCAGTCACTAGCTTTCTGAAATGCGATAAAGTGAACTTATTGTTGATTGGGACAATCGGATCAAACTTGAGCAGCTGGAACTCCATCTTTTCCAACTTGTCAGGTTCACCGATTGGTCTTCTACCGCTCAGTATAAACCTTGGAATGGCAACCACCTCCCCTGTAACTGCTTTTTGAATAATGATCCACTTTGATGAAATGTTATCCTTTGTCTTGCTCACCGTTATGGATTTGATCGTAGTCGATGGGATGGTGTATGAACGCTGTTGGAATTCAGGTAACACAGAGGTTGCGTTGAGTAACGAGTATGGGTTGGTTTCCGGGATGGTGAGCCTAACGTCAGGGGTTAGAGACTCAAATAGATCAATCACTGTGACCACCGTGTCTGGATCGTTGAGCTCATTCAATGTGTAAATGATGAAGTTTTCTTCAAACACTATTCTCAAGGAGTCCGGGTTGTTGGTGATTTGACTGAATGTCTTGTATATTTGACCGGTTAAAGTGTTCAGCAATTGCACCAGTAGCGTGTTAGTCCTTTTGTTGTAAGTAGTAACAGTGACCATGTTTGGAACGAGGTACTTGTAAAGAACTTTTTTGGACCCTAAGACAACAGCATTTGATGCGACTCTGCCGTTATCGTATGTTCTAAATGAGACCTCGAGTATTGTCTCGTCTTCTGAGTCTTCAACACAGTGTGACCAGAGATCGCGCTGGTCGCCATCCGTGATATGTGAGCCTTTCAAGCATGCTCTGTCCTCTGTATATTGCACGTGGTAGAAGTCAGTTTCGTCAGTTTGAATCAACTGAACTTTCCCTTCTGGTGAATAAGCAATTTTGAAATGATTCTTGAAAAACCCAAGGTTCACAGGAACAATCTCAAATCTGGCTGTATCAACCTCGTGAAGAGTCCCGGAGGAGTCAAAAACTAATAGCTTGTCACCTGCATAGTACAACTTTTTCAAATCAAGCTTGGTATCGTACGACCAAAGAAGTTGAGCACCAGATTCATTCTTAAGCGTTTCAAAGGCGAATAGCTTACCGTTGGAGGTAAGAACGACAAGCGTCTTCATAAATCCAAAATGCTTGTTTGGATCTATTGGTTCTGCTTCACCGCCAAAGATTAATCCATAGTTGTGCTTGAGCCTTTGAATGTATGCACTGGCCAAGTTTAGACTTTCTTCAGATTCAATGTCAGCAACCGTGGTGCTCAAATCTTCTGGCTCATCAATGACAACGTGGTCTACTATATGAGCTAGAGACTCGTCCTTTTGCCATTTCAATGCTCCGTTGACATGGAAGCTCAACAGAGAATCAGATGAAACAGAAAATAGCTCAACTTCGTTCTCAGCGGTGATACTGACATCGAAAAGGATAGTGGTATCAAGGTCAAGGGTGTGGTCCATTGTTACCAGTTGTAGTGTGTCAATATCGGTTACCTCAATAGTTACTTTTGAGATTGTTATAAGATATTGAGAGTTCACAATACTATGCCAAACGGCAGATTGAGCACTGGCCAATTGAGAGATCGGTGCTGATTTCTGGAACGATCCTTGCTCCAATGTGTAAACTGCGTTGTCATCTGTACAAACAAGTGAATTCGACCATGGTAAGATCTCGATCGAACTCAAACTTGGACATTTCTTGAAGGCCTTAGGTTCTGAGACAGTGAAGCTAACATCTGAGATCACATGATAAACAATTCCACTGTTAGCCTGTTCTAAAAGTGCCACTGTATCACCTTCCACTGATTGCAAAAACTTGGCATTTGTAATTTCTGTATCTGACCCAATAGACAATTGATTGAGGTTGAACTGTTTGTCTAGTATGTACAATGATCCCGATTTTCCAGCAACTATTATGAACTCATTTTTGAGGTTGTACAGGCCAACGATTTCGTCTAGCATTGGTATCTCAACATTCATAAATCCAACCATCTGTTCAAAGGACCACACAGTTAGTGTACAGTGTGGATGCTCAGCTTTGAAATTGAAAGCAGTAGCAACCAGTCCATCCCAAGCTTCAACCATTTGAGAGGTGGGCAAAACAGGCATCTCAGTCTGATATCTGAATAGAACAGTACCCGTGTCTTTATTCAGCAGCGAAAAAACACTCGAGTGAGTCAATGCCAGTATTGTGTTATCATCTCTAATGATCGATGTGAATGGTTGACCAATCTGGACTGTTTGCCAGTCGATCTTGAATATGTCATCCTTCAAGATGGCAAAGGCCGGTTGAACCAGTAACGATATCAGTGTCGATATCACACTTAGACGTGACCATTGAACCATTTCAATGTTAGATGATGTTGTTCGTTTGACCCTTTGATCTATCGATTATCGCTTGGGTTCAAATTTTTCAGTGTCATTCCTCTTGTTGACGGATAATTGGGCCAGCTTTGAAGACAATCGAGCAATACTAAAGAGTTGAGATCCTGCCAAACTACGTAATGGATGGTTTGATCCCGCCATAAGAAAAAACCAACAGTATTTCAAAGTAAACTGCAGTACCGCGCCTTGAAATATTTTCCGCTGCGGTGTAGCCGTGGCACCGTGGGGGAGGCACGCTGGGCCAGCCCCGGTGAGCCAGCCCGTGTCAAGAATTACAGACCTCTCTATACCACAGATGCCCTTGATATGGAATAATGAACTCTAAACTTCATATCTCCTTATTTATATGGTCTATTTATATCCTCTCTGCCAGTCATCGGTAGGTTGAGATTCAGTTCATTCTATGTTATAACAAATGTTCATGTAATCTATTAAAACTTGCTCATTTGGTAGCTTCCAAGAACACTTTTTTTCATTTTTGAACGAAAAACAACGTTTTTTTGGATTTTGACAGTGTTTTACCTTTACTTACCGAGCTTAGACTCTACTGAAGCTTAGAAATGGTCAAAAACTTATGTTTCTGCCGCTGTGGTTTTAGGGAAGTGTGAACCGTCCCAAGAATATACCCCTTTTAAGGGCCGTGTTCAGACTGGGTGGCCAAGCTGGTTAAGGCATCCGACTGTTAATCGGAAGATCGTGAGTTCAATCCTCACCTCGGTCGTTACTTTTTGCGGCTCCATGGTTTGCTGAAGTTTCAATTTGGAGTCTGTTTGCAATAGTGTCATGGCTGAAACCAATGGTCAAAGCATCTACAAGAGTTCCAAACAGAAACCAACTTTCATGCAAACGTGCGCTATACAATTAGAGTTTGACCCCGACGTGCATCTGTTCAAAAGCTTATTTGGCACGCATAGTACGAGAGGCGATTTCTCCGAAGAGTCGAAGCCAGTCCAGATGAGTTCTGAGTCCTTTGCGTATCAAACTACAAACGTAACGTCAAGATTGATTGATCAACAACGATAGTCTTGAAGTATGAGTTGTCAGTCTGCAGGTGGAGTGCAAAACGCTAGCTGGCCAGCGGGTGTGGCATATGGTTCAAGAGACAATGACTCCAACTGCGTACGGAGTACCACGGAGAACGGCTCAGCACGAACAGGAGAGTCATCCCAACATCCACCCGTGATGATGGCAGTTGGAAGTCCGTGCAGAAGCAATTTTTCCTCTGTGGTTGTGACTGGTGATGCCCATGCAGGAACCCTATCAATTTTTTACCGTCAAGGATGACTCTAACGAAGAGATTGATCAGTATCTTGGTCACCGTCTAGGCAATGGAGCAGAAAACTCATAGTTTCAAGCAACGGATAAGTGTATACAGTGGAGTATTGTAAAAATTAGGGATAATTAGAATTGAATTCGTAAGCGGATGATGATATAAAAAAAGTTGTCGTATAGTATCTTTGATCTCTTAACGGATTAGCGACACAAGGATTAATGGTAGGGAAGAGTGTTCAATCAAAAGAGTTTAGTTCTTCTTGAACGACAGGTTGAAGTAACCACCACCAATGGTTGTCTCAAAGACTTGGTTGAAGGTCTTACCAGAGTTGGCACTTCTGATTTCGTTCATGATCTGCTTCTCCTTCTCAGCACCGTAGTTCAATCTAGCCTTGAAAGCTTCGGAGTCAACGTTGTTTTGTTCTTGTTGTGGTTTGCCGCCAAACATTGTAAGTATAAGTATGTAGTGATGTTTAGAATGGTTTGTTTGAAGATACTATCAGCAGAAAAGTAAAGACAGAAAGCGACAGTTGTTTTCACTCTGGGAGAAGTTGCGTATTTATAATTTTGCCAAACACGCTGGATGGTCAATAAAGGATATGACGGTGGCCTCCGTGAGCATGGATGGCTAGACTAGCCACAAAACGAAACTCATCAGAACGAATATGAATGATCACCCCCATTTCACCGTTTTTTTTTTTTTTTTTTCACCCAGTGAGATCTCGATGTGGTGTCGGAGAGCGGTTGGTGGTACTGTGCCATGCACGCACTGCACGGGCGGTCCCTCCGTGCCAGACACCCCTCCGTGCCACTGGGAGTATCTTTCCCCCCATCAGGGGACGGGGCCAGCCAAGCATCCGTGCAAAAGACAGGATCTCGAGAAACAGGCTTCCCCTCTTTTTTCTGTGTGTCCGATCTGGCCGGAGTGGATCGCACGGACAAGAGGGAGGAGGGGTAAAGCATGGGGGGCGAACAAGTTGCCCATGAGACCCCCCCCCAATTCCAGCGGGTAGAATGAAACGATATAACACGGAGGATGAAGTTGAAGATGCCTCTTGATTAGCGAGAAAAGAGGAAAGTTGAGCGGCGAAACCAATCGTTTGTTTTGTGTGTGGCGATGACTGCCTAAAACGGCATAGCACCCGTCTATCTTTCATCGGTGCATCACTCAATCACTCAATCACCCAGCTGTGGCAAGGTCTCATTGATGACTCTCTGAACAGTTCCAAGCTATGGGATAGATAGCCTACTACATTCTGGAATGGCTGCCGCTAACCAAGCAGAATGAGATACTCTTGCAAAGCGGATACAACGACTATGCGGCAAGTTTGACATTGATTGGTTGAAGGATTGACTAAGGGTAACCTTTCATCCGGGGGTGAATCATCTTGTAGTGACAACCCCTCCTTTCAAACGATGGAATCCAGCAGCTTGATGAATCTCTCTGGCTGGTGTCTTCTTGCCTGCAAATTGAACTGAAATCTTGCCAATTCCACACAGTTGAGAGCACCCGTGGGGCTTCCCCCTCCACTACCCCTCTCATTAAGATTCCCCTCATGCCAGACAGTTTATCCCCAATCGCTTCCATTCGGATGCACAATCGCCTATTTGCCTTTACAAAATGGCAACCTTCACCAATCCAGTCTTTTCTGGACATCCGTTTGGAATCAGCACCATATTACACACGCCTCTATCTACTCCATGCTCTCCATGCTCTCATACACTTGTACGAAGACACCTTCCTAAGCTGATGATGTAATACATGACATGGACAGATTGAATGCTACGTTCAGTTTTGATTTGACTATAATCATGATGAGGAAACTTCCCTCCCTTTTGACATGTTTGACATTCATCATTAGCAAAGTTCGTTAGCAGTAACATCCATCACTAGTGGTTCATACAGAGCTACAGTGTTGAATAGTGGAGTGCCAATCAACCTTACATTGGATGAAGCAAGCATTTGAATCAACAGTAGAATGCTCAAGAAAGCTACCTCGAACTACTCTGCTACCAACTAGCTCTTGCCGTACAGTACGAAAATAACTAAATGAAAACTCGGTAAATTCGGACACGATCTCCTCGGATGTGGGCTGTTAGGGTGAGCAGATCAGATTGAGCAAGTTGAAATGGCGTTCAAGATTTTAGATGCGGTGTGTATGTATGCAACTCTGGAACGCCGAATCAACACTGCAGCTTCGAATAGACACATCGATAACTGTATGAAACCCCAAGAGTACTGGAATGGTTTCTTTTCTTGTCAAAGATGTTGAATTCCAACAGATTAAAACATATACCACCTGACCATGATACAACTTGCCATCTTATGGAGTGTTCTAGAGCACTCTGCTCTGAAATAACGTTGAAGCAATGGTCAGGCTTTCACATGTTAAATCGCCTTAAGATTGGCAGCAAGTCCAATTGCTTTTTGTCCTTTCAGGCCAATGTAGCCCAGTAAAACCGAGGCACGGTGAGTCGATTGCCTTCCATTACTTCTGGCTGGTTCTTTCAATCCAAACTCTATAAGCCTCGATTGCTGTTTCGTACTGTTAGTTTCTATTTTAAGTGTAACATGTCTTTGAAAAAGATGACCTTATTGACTTTATTGGAGGTGAATATTTGCCTTCTGATAACATTAAGGGGGCGAAATCATGAAGCTGGAATGCCGGTTGCCAACATCTCTTGGCCAAAACAAAGAAGTGTACAGGATAACAATAGTGAATGCATGAAACCTGCATCTTTTCGGGATTCAAATTTGCATTTCACATGCAGCCTCAGTAGTAATCTCACGCAATAATACAGCGAGCTTGAAGGTAACACGAGCAAAGAGAAATGACAGTCTTGCTATAAGAAATTACACACCCAAAGCCAGTCATGGATCCTCATCAGAACCGAAAGATGCCAAACTTAGCCTGACTTGGTGACAGGCATTCAACCTATTCAAGCTGTTTCTTAGACCTGTTCTTCAGTCCTTACTATTCCAAACCAAAGCCTCCTCTTGTGAAACTTTGAGTCTGGTTGAACGATCAATAAGGAGATGGGGAGAGTGAAGTGTACTTGGTTGTAACTTGCGGTGTTCAACAGGATCTTTCAAAAGCCGAGAAAACAATGCAATTTTTGAGAACAATAGACCTGTGCTGCTGCTGCAAGAAATCATGCACGTCGGAGGAATGATCTGATTCGCCGAGAGAGAAAGCAGGCAACTGCGGCGCTCATCCTGCTGCTCCTCATCCTCTTACGGGGACTCGTTGCCACCCGGTGACACTATGAAACTACGGCTATGTATATATGCCTTGCATATATGCACTATGCAATGGTTATCCAGGTGAACAATTTCAATTGCCGTGCTGTACAAGGTCTGCTCATCTTCCACTATAAAAGCCCGAAGGTTTCCCTCCATAATCAAAATTCATTTGCTTTGTAATTATTTGTGATCTCAACCATCACCAAACACAATCATCAAACAACATTTTATCAATAATGTCTGCAACCAATCAAGACACTTTAACGGGCGCTTCCACCGAAGAGCTATACAAAATCGTTGGTACAATCAGCAGTATTTTACGCGAAAGAGAAAGAGCTTCTATCAAGGGAAGGAAACACAAGTCAAGATCAAAGACTAGCAGCAAGGAAAAGAAGCTGTCCGATGATATTCCACTAAGAGCTGAAAAGACCAAGCCTCTCGATGGTGAGAAGGAACAGGAAGAAGCTAACAAATCGGACGATGAAACCAATCAGGACAACACCAATTACGACGATTACTACCGTACTGCAAGACATCACCCTCACCACAGAAGAGGTGGCCCAAAAGGAGAACATGGACCTCGTGAATTCCATAGAGGAGGTCAGCCATGGGGCAGACATCATCATCCATTTTACCCAGGTGGAGACCACACTGGGAAGTACCAAGACGAGTTCAATCCACATCCACATGGCCCACCACCACCACCGTTTGGTCCACACTACAGAGGATACGGCGCTTGGAATGACTCTCAAAACGAGCACGGACCATTCAGAAGACCACACGGTTTCGAGTTCAGACATGAACACAGACATGGGCCTTGGGGTAATCCACCACCTCCTCCTCCTCCACCATTCTTCTCATCAGGATTCTCAGATGACCGTTTCAGAGGAGAAGAATTCTTTTCACCACCTCCTCCTCCTCCTCCACCACATCCATACTTTGACGTCCATGCTCACCATCATGGTGGGTTCGAGGGTAGTCGTGGTGGAAGACACAGACACTTCCCTCCTGGTATGTTTGCCGGTCCCCCACCTCCACCTTTTGGCTTTGGAGGTCCTGCAGCAGAAATGAACGATGTCCATGGTAGAGGATACAAAGGATATCCTCATCACGGCAAATTCCATCATGCAGGTTTCCATGGTCATGGACGCGGACGTGAATGTAGAGGTAGACCAGCAGACCAGTACGTCCTAGTTGACGACGAGAGGCGTGAAGTTATCGAAGAGAAGGTGAACGAGCCAAAGAGATTCCAGGAAGAGTACAACGGTTATGACGATGACGAATCGTTCACTGATCCTTGGACTCCTTCGTCACCGTCCTCCGCATCTGAATGAGCTTGATGCCGGCTGTTGGTTTTCCATTTTGATACTCTGGCCATGAGCTTGATGGCTCTCCCTTCATTTTTTCCATCCTGGCTGTTCTTTCATACATAAAAAGGGGCCTTTCTTTCCTAATTTTTTTTCTCTTGAAGTTGTTTTTCAAGTCACAATCACTTTTCTGGGTTCGTTTATTTATTCAATATATCATTTTTTTCAAGGAGTCTTTTTTATTTTCCAATCGGATGAATCCGATCACATCAAACACTCTGCATAACCTGTAGATTGTAAATCGTAAAACTATGAATCGTTGACAGTAGCAGTGACATTGGAACTATCGATCTCGCGCTGATCATTAATTTTCAGCAAGCAGACCAATCAACGAATTGACCTAAAGATTGTAAAGTAACAGTAGATTTAAACATGTAATGGGTAGCTCTACCGTCTGCCATAAGTCTGTTGATCACAAGACTCGGATGTAAATGAAGAGTGCCAAAACATGAAGGAGCAAGCAATGTGATGGCTGCTGTGCACTGCCTCGCCTGTTGATATGATGGATTATGTGTAGGCTACGCGGGCTCTGGGCTCGGCTGGGGAAAAGCACTGCCCTGTTAAGGCGTTCTCCATAGATTGTTTTGGGGTTGTGCACTACCCTTTCTTGTGGGCAGAGATGGAGATGGAGAAATTAATAACCATAAAGAGCTACTTTGGCACTATTTGTTGTTGTGCAATGGATGTACAACGATGTACAACAACAGCTCTTCTTACCTCTTTGTTGTTCATCATCATTCATTACAGCAACTTTTCAACAGCATATACACTGTTCGCCATTGTCACAGGTCGATCAGCGACATCCCTGAAATAATTGAGCCCACCGTCCTTTCCAGCTGGAACAGTACTCATCATTTTCTGTCTCTCATTGCCCTCTTTCCCCCTTTTTGTTGCTCTTCATCTCAATTCAACCGAGATATATCATCCTAGAGGCTACATTGATAACCCTCCTTTACACTTCTATTGTACTATAATCCTCTTACAAAATAACAACAGGAATGGCGAAGCGCAAGATCAAACAAGACGATCCCCCTTCATCTTCAGCTCCAACAGGGCAGCTCTTGGCAAAGACTCCCAGCAGCATAGTACCTGCAACCACTACATCACTATCATCAATATCATCCACACTGAGCCCCGCAATAACGAGAACACCAGATTCAATCTCTCAGAAACCGGTTCACATGAAGCAGTCAACCTCAAACCCACCAAAGATCATCATGCCGACCCATATTGAAGGCTCCTCTAGTACACTATTACAAAAGAGAAGAAGAGTTGTCAGAGCTTGTGACAGATGCAGAAAGTTGAAGATCAAATGCTCTGGTGACTTGCCCTGCATACACTGCACAGTTTATAGTTATGAATGTACATATGAGCGCCCAGCAAGAACAAAGAAGAAATCATCATTAACAAGCGGTGCATCCAATGGCACGTCAGATAAAGCCCCTCAGTCGACAGCTATGACTGCAACTTCATCAATCGCCTCTGCAATGGCAATGAACAACCCAGATTTGATGGCAAAGATGACAGACCGGTTGAAATTGTATGACGACATCTTGCATAGATTGATTCCCCACATCAAGTTGACCGATTTGAACGACAATCCAAAACCAATCAATCCAATGAAGTTGATAACGGCATTGAACAAGGTGAGAGAAAAAGGTATTGATGATTCCAAAAATTCAAGTGACACGATAGCCAGAGAATATTACTCGCTACCGGACATCCCTGTGCCCTATATTCCAAAGATCTCACAGTTGAAACAGTCGAGCACTCCTTCAGAGTCGAACGGTAACTCCACCGATAAACAAGGAGCTACACCTTCCACAGCACAACAACAATCTCAGCCTATACAACAGCAGCAACAACAGCAACAGCAACAACAGCAGCAGCAACGACAACAACCCCTACAACAACAACAACAGCAGCAACAGCAACACCAAGGCTCGCCACAGTCGGATAGGAATGCATTCAACAGTCCAAACGTTCAACCAGGTAATGATGGAACATATGAATCCAGTATGGGAAGGGAAATCAAGATCATTCTACCGTCGCGTGACATAGCATTGCAACTAATCACCAAGACCTGGGAAAATGCGTGCGTGCTATTCAGATTCTACCATAGACCAGCTTTTATCGAAGACCTGAACGAGTTATACGATACAGATCCAGGGCAATACACAAACAAACAGCAGAGATTTTTACCGTTGGTATACTCAGTCATGGCATGTGGTGCATTATTTTTCAAAAGTGACGAACAGACAAGCGGTGCACAAAGCAGACAGGAGGACGATCCTCAGAGCGAAGTGTTTGAGGATGAAGGCTACAAGTATTTCATTGCCGCTAGAAGATTGATAGATATCACCGACACTAGAGACACCTATGGAATTCAGACCATTGTGATGTTGATTATCTTTTTGCAATGTTCAGCAAGATTGTCTACTTGTTATGCCTACACCGGTATCGCATTGAGAGCAGCACTGAGAGAAGGTCTTCATAGAAAGTTGGACTATCCTTTCAACCCAATCGAACTAGAGATTAGAAAGAGACTATTCTGGACAATTTACAAGATGGACATCTATGTCAACACAATGTTGGGTTTACCAAGAACAATAAGTGAGGATGATTTTGATCAGGACATGCCTTTGGAACTAGACGATGAAAACATCACCGTTGATGGATATTTATTTGAAAGACAGGGTGATAGGTTGTCCAGTTCGGGTATCGCCAATGCACACACCACCTTGATCTTCATAATGAAAAAAATAGTGACAAAGCTATACCCCATAAAGCCTAGAAAAGTCGTCAATGGCAGAAGACCAGACTTGTTGGCGCACGACATTGTCTATCAGTTGGAACTGGAGTTGCAGGATTGGATGAACAGTTTGCCATTGGAATTAAAGCCAGGAGTCGAACCTTCAAGCCAGTATTTGAAGGCCAACAGATTGTTACACATTTCATACTTGCACGTGAAGATAATCTTGTACAGACCATTCATCCACTACATCTCAACAGATTTTTCCAATCGACAACTAACTTCTGATGACCTAAAGTGCATCGAGAAGGCCAAGAATTGTATCAACGTTGCCAGAATCGTTGTGAAATTGGCAGAGGATATGATCAACAAGCAAATGTTGAGTGGTTCGTACTGGTTTTCCATCTACACCATCTTTTTCTCGGTTGCATGTCTAGTCTACTACGTCCACTTTGCCCCACCTATCAATAGAGACGGCAATTTCGATCCAGAATACATTGCCATCAAAAAGGATGCAGAGAGTGGAAAGAGGGTCTTGGACATATTGAAAGATAGCAGTATGGCTGCGAAGAGGACCTATAACATCTTGAATGCACTATTCGAACAGTTGAACAGAAGGACTGCAAAGGCCAGCATCAACCATGAGCTTCCTGACCCTCAGTTCATCACCCCTCAGGCTGGAAAGACCAAGTTCGAAAGAGAACAATTGCAGCAAAAGGAAAAAGAAAACATTTCTTCGAATGCTGGCGTTTCCTCCGTTCCTTTGGGCAAACAAGATAGCTCTTCCTCTGATCAGGATGGAAGGTTTGGCTCTCCAGAACGCTCCAAATATGATAACTCACAGATCAACGATATTGTGAATGGAGTTAACTTTATTGATGGAGTCTCAACAGGAATCAACTTGAACTTGCCACCTCAGCAAAGCATGGGCATTCCAGCACAAAGTCCACAGCAGCACCTATACCGTCAACAGGATTCTGCGCAGTTCCAGCCCGATCCTCTTCAACAACAGTCAATGGATTCTGACCAACAACAGCTTCCTCCACAACCACAGCAGCTTGGTGAACAACCCTCCTCACAACAAGGTTATGACATCAAGTCTAAATATGTTCCAGGTCCAATGGATCAGCTTGATATGAAGATCTTTGGTAGATTCTTGCCACCATACATGCTCAACTCGAATCAGCAGTCCACTGTGACCTCACCCGAGCCCATGGGTCCTCCGCTACCAATGGAAGGCCAGAACCAGCAACAACAACAGCAACAACAGCCACAGAATCAGCAACAGCCACAGATGGGCTCATCTAGGTTCAACAACGCTACATTAGCCCAACAGCAGGTTTCTCAACAACAACAAATGCAGCAGCAACAACAACATCACCAACAACACCAACAGCATCAATTACCCCAACACCAACCAGCATCTCACCAGCAGCACCAAAACCAGTTTTCAAACGCACAAGGATCTAGACCTGCTGTTGCTGCTGCTGCTGCAAATAACCCTTCCGGTGCCATTGGTTCCTCGTCTCAGCCTGTTTACCCTCCAACTGATATCTTTGGTGACATTCCATCAGCTATTCCATCTGGTCTTTCAACAATCTCACAATCGCAGAACCAGCAGAATCAGCAACTGCAGCAACACCGTCAACAGTATGATACAGGTACAAACGGTGTGAATGGTCTAGAAGATGGCGTAAAGTCGAACGGTACGTCCGAGTATCAGGATTCACCTGGTGGGATCAATACCGTTGGAAGCATTGGAGCTGGTTCCACTGGGATGGACAGAAAGTACGAGTTTGACGATTTCTTCTTCAATGACTGGTCCACGGGGTTCTCTAGCGATTTCAACCCCCATGGCACTGTTATTGGCACAGGAGAACAACAACAGGGTGAACAAGAGGATGCTAGAGATGTGTCTACTGAAAAGTAGCTTATGCCTCTTTAACGCTTTCTGTTTCTTGCTCTCTCTCAGATTTTGACTTCATTCACTGTCGTTTCATTTCCTCTTTTTCCTTCTCCACCATAGCTTACTATGATTCTTTCACAAATGTTCTGTTTTGCCTGCTCACTTGATTGTGCAGCGGTCCACTCCACATTTTATTCTAATCCACTTCCAGTCTTTTTGTTACCCCTTGTTTTTTTCCATCTTTTCACCCCCATAGATTTTGCCTTAATGATTGTATGAAGTTAATTCGAATCTTACCTGCGAGTCATATGGAGTAGTACGGAGCAAGCTGCAAGCGCAGATCCTAAAGTAACATTGAGAGATTACGAAATTAAAACATAATGAACAGTTATCACGTTAGACATATAAAAAAAGACACGCAATCTACCGCAAAGAACCCAAAATAAACTTGTAGAGCAAAGCCACCAAAAAAGTCAAAAACACAAAACAAAAAAATAGTGTTAGAGCAAATATAACAGATCAGACAGTTGGTATAAAACTACCAGAAATGGACGAAGATTCAACACCATCCTTGTTGGTTCTACCCCTACCCCTAATACCCCTGTTCAAATTCTTGTACAAGTCAGAGAAGTATATCAACAAGTCTCTTTCTTGAGCAGGCAAGGCATCAAACGCCCTAGGAGACGAAATCTTGGCCAATTTGCTGGTCAGCTCGTTCAAAACGTCCAAATGGAACCTATTCTGATGTGCCTTTAAGTTTCCCAACTGAGTAAACGACTTGTTACAGTTGTCAAACTTGCACTGGTACGGACGCAAATTCTCGTGCGTTAGCATGTGGGCTTGAAGGTTTCCCTTTCTCGAAAAGGACTTCTTGCAGATTGTACATTCAAAAGGTTTTTCACCCGTGTGTAATCTTAGATGCGTACGAAGGTTACCACCCTGTGTGAAACGCTTGTTGCAAAAGGAGCATTGGTACGGCTTAAGACCAATGTGGGAACGAATGTGGACTTCCAAATGAGTGGACTGTGTGAACTTCTTGAGACAATATTGACACTGGTGTTGCTTTTGGCCTCTGATGTTTGGCTTCTCGACTCCTCCTACTAGATCCACGGGGTTGGGTAAGATCGAGTTTGAAATTTGGAGTGCTCCTTGTCCAACGGCACCTGCCGGGCTGATAGCACCATTGCTGCCATTACTGTTGCCGTTGTTGTTGTTGTTACTATTGTTGCCGTTGGTGTTGCCAACTTCTTCAAGGATTGTTCCATCTTCTGCCTGTTTGATATCTCCCGTGAGACCTTTTCTTCTGGCTTGAATCACAAGCATCAATTGATCAACCTTGGTAGCACCTATCAATGGGCGCCCGTCTTCTGTTTGCATCGCCTCGTTGGCAGGAACCAGAGTTCCTGGTTGTTTGGAATGTAAATCATTCACCGGAAGTCCGCTGCCGTTTGTGGTGTTCACCAGTTGTTGATGCCTCTCCCCTAGTTTGTTCAGCTTAGTCTTTTTATTGACCGGCGTAGATGAACGCTGCTTTATTGATTTACCAGAGCCACTTGACGTTGGCACCGATGTTGGATCGACGCTGTCTCCCAATGGGGTGCTCGATGCAGATCTCCTCTTTCTTGACTGTGACTTCTTTTTGTCCTTATCAACAGCATTCTTCTTGTTGTGCTGCTGATGAAGCGTGTAGTTTTGAGGTAACAGAGGAGGTTGCATCTGTCCTGGTGGTATTTGATGAGAACGAGGATTGAACTGGATTTGCTGCTGTTGTTGGGCGCCCATTGAATGGCGGCTGTTTGCCGAGGAGCTTGGAGGGTGTACCGTTCTAGTTGGCAGAGGTAGCACTGGTGGCGTTGCTGACAGGGAAGGAGCAGCCGTTCCTGCTCCATTGTAAAGAGAGGTGGAAGCTCTGGAACCAGAAAAAGATCCTGCTCCAGGTTGCTGAGGGTCTTGGTAGTTGGGTATACTATCTAGCAAGTCTGCATTCTGCTCAAAGATTCTATTGACACTGTCTCTTTTGAGGAAGTTGTCCATGTCCGTGCCAGGAATGTCTGAATTTGCTTGCACTATTGAAGGAAAACGCTTGAAGAAATGACTACTCGATCCACCTCTTATACCTTGCTGAGCAGCTTGCGGCGCCGATGGTTGGACAGATTGTTGGTTTGGTTGCTGCTGCTGTTGATTCTGCTGAGAAGAGGCTGACCCTGGGCCTTGCTGTTGTTGTTGTGGCTGCTGCTGTTGCTGTGATTGTTGTTGTTGATGCTGCTGCTGTTGTTGTTGTTGTTGTTGTTGTTGTTGATGCAGCTGCTGCTGTAACAGTATATTTTGCTGTTGCTGCTGTTGCTGCTGTTGAGAGCCATGAGAAGTATGTTGGTTCGGCTGTCCTGTGACAAACGGTTCGAGCTGCTCGCTTGGCCTTCTACTAAACAGGTGATCACCGGACACGGAATGTAGCATTCTTTCAGAAGAGTAGGGTTGCATGAACTGTGAAATTGAACCGTTATGGTTTCCCGGAGGATATATAAAGGAGTACTCTCTTTGCATCTCATTGTATGGAAATCCTTCATGAGTACTTTGGCCAAATGTAGGTTGGGAAGACAGTCCTGCAGACGCCCCACTGAAACTTCCCTGACCTGTTGCATCAAAGGAAAACCTTGGGGAGAATATGCTATCTTGCCTTGGGAAGAGTCCTGAGATTGAGTTGTTGTGTGCTTGTGGTTCGTTTGAACCTTGCTGAACTCCCGGTATGTGGTTGTAGTCATTTGGAGCTGAATTTGGAGGTATCAGAAAGGAGTTTCTCCTGCTTGAAAAATTGAATGAAGAGGCCTCTGCTATGGAATTCAGTCTAGGGAATCCTTTACCATTGACTGACTCATTGGATGAGTTGTTATGTGTTGCGTCTGGTGGCTGAGAAGAGTCTATCATGATGTAGGTTTTTTGTTACAATGTTGATATATAGATAGAATTCAAACGACAACGTGCGACTGTATTGTATAGTATTTCGTTTCCGGCTGTATGATGTTGTATACAGGGACACGGTTTGTGAAAGTGTAAGAGTGTGAGTGTTTGAGTGAGGGTACTCTATGAGAAGGTGGTGGAGTGATGAGTTGTTGATAAGCTTTGATCTGACGAAGAGCAGTGGCGGTTAGGAATGTTATTGCTGTTGCCGTAGCTAGTTAGTAAACATACAGCAATAATTGTGAGTGGCGATAGCAACTTGATCGAAAACTGTTGAAAATAGTAGTGGCTGCGATGGTGGTGGTGACGATGAGGATGACAATAACGACGATTATGATGATGGTGAAGGTGATAATAATAATAATAAAATAACAACTAATTTGCTTTGTTTCTGTAATTCTGTGGTGGGTGACGCTTTCAATGTCTCTGTGCGGCCGCAGTTTTGGCTGGGGCTGATGTCTGGCTGGCGTAATGTGATGTGAGCAACCGAGCTATACTATGCTGTAGCACAGAACTGTTCTGCTACACTGATGTTGCAGAGATATGTCTATAAACATCCAAATACACAAACACACACATACACTGATTCACAAACAGCAAAAGTACTCATTGACCAGTGCCAAAAACAAATATAAATACAGGTTGCTACCATCTGTTGATCGATTGCTCCTTCCTGTCAATCTCACCACCAATTGCATAATCTGTGACGTCACTCGTCGTTCCATATCGAAATTGCACGATGGTGCAGAGGTGTATATTTACGCTCAAACTCTCACAGTGAAAAATGTCTAGAGGAGAAAAAAAATTTGATATTCAAAAAATCATCACAACCTTCAAAGCAAAAGGAAGGAAAGCTCCTCTTTCGACCTTTGTATAGGCAAAGAAAACCAGAGAACAAGAACGGAAGTTTCATCATTAGAATTAGACATCTTGTATTTCTTTATTGCCCTCTTTTTGTTCCCTACTTTCATAGCACTATCGCACAAGAATGAACACCGAAGCACAACAGGCAGCCGCAGATCAACCTATGGAAGACGTTCCTGTTGAAGACCATGAAATGGCCGCAGAAGAAGAGGAAAACGAAGAAAATGAAGGCTTGGATCTAGAAAAGATCAAGCTACTTCCAGGTTCATCCGAAGATGGAACGGCGGCCTCCTTCCAAATCATAGATGAAGACCACACATTGGGTAATGCCTTGAGATACATAATAATGAAGAACCCAGACGTTGAATTCTGTGGTTACTCAATCCCACATCCTTCAGAATCCAAATTGAACATCAGAATCCAGACGTATGGTGAGACGACAGCCGTTGAAGCCCTACACAAAGGCCTCGAAGATTTGAGTAACATGTGCGCTTACATTGAAGATACGTTTGGTGCCAAGATCAGCGATAGAAACTACTCTACGGAGGAACCATGAGGTTGTAGTCATACTCACATCATTTGATTCACCAAACTCTGTTGTTTCCGCTCTCTCATTCGGGTGAACAAATGGTTGTTCATGTCTCATTCCATACACCACAGTCATGACTTTCTTGTGGCAAGCAGGATTCAAAAGTGAAAGTCCTCATGGCCTAGTTCCTTCCGATGATTTCAAAAAAAGCTACCCCTCCTTCCTCTTTATTTTACTCTGTATACTAGTTGTTAATTCTTCTCCAATTGAACTAATCTTATCGTTAATATCCCATCCATCAGACCCATCATATATTGAATTTGAAGTAGTTTAGATAAAAAAGCGTTTACGTAATCATTTACAACGATCTTACATAAGCCCAAAGTTTCTTTTTTTGGCTGCGAAAAAAAAAAAAATTTTAAAATTTTTTTTTCCTATGTAGAGATAGGATAGCTCGATATCCCTTTGCCTGGTTCTTCATGTTCTGTCCCCTTTTATTAACACTTTAAATATCTCTTCTTCTTCTTCTTCTTCCTCCTCTTCCTTTTCTTATTGAATTCTTTCTTTCCTATCTTGAACATTCGATACGATCAACTATATCAACAAATCATTGCAACAAGATGTCTTACATGAACAACAACAGAAGCGCCAGCAACTCCTACGGAGGCGGTGACAGACAAAGGTACGGAAGAGACGACAGAAACGGTAACTATGGTGGAAGAGGTGGTGGTGACTTCCAAAGAGACGGTGGTTTCAGAGGTGGTAGAGATTTCAACAATGGTCCAGAACTAGGTGCCAGCTTGAAGAAGCAAACCTGGGATCTAGCTACCATGCCAAACTTTGAAAAGAACTTCTACAAGGAAGATCCTCTTGTTTCTCAAAGATCTGAGGACGAAATCATTGCCTTCAGAAAAGAAAACGATATGACCATCTACGGTCAAGACATCCCAAGACCAATCACCAGTTTCGATGAGGCTGGATTCCCTGAGTACGTCTTGAAGGAGGTTAAAGCTGAAGGTTTCGACAAGCCAACTGGTATCCAATGTCAAGGATGGCCAATGGCTCTATCTGGTAGAGATATGGTTGGTATTGCCTCCACCGGTTCCGGTAAGACTCTATCGTACTGTCTACCAGGTATCGTTCACATTAACGCTCAACCATTGTTGCAAAATGGTGATGGTCCAATCGTTCTAGTTTTGGCTCCAACCAGAGAATTGGCCGTTCAAATTCAGCAGGAATGTTCCAAGTTTGGTAAGACCTCGAGAATCAGAAACACTTGTGTTTACGGTGGTGTGCCAAAGGGTCAACAAGTCAGAGATTTGGCCAGAGGTGCCGAAATCTGTATTGCCACTCCAGGTAGATTGTTGGACATGCTAGAATCTGGTAAGACCAACTTGAGAAGAGTCACCTACTTGGTTTTGGATGAAGCTGATAGAATGTTGGATATGGGTTTCGAACCTCAAATCAGAAAGATTGTTGATCAAATTAGACCAGACAGACAAACTTTGATGTGGTCTGCAACATGGCCAAAGAGTGTCCAAGCTCTAGCTAGAGACTACTTGAAGGATTACATTCAAGTCAACGTTGGTTCCCTAGAGTTGGCCGCTTCTCACAACATTAAACAAATCATTGAGGTGTGTTCCGAATACGAAAAGAGAGACAGATTGGCAAAGCATTTGGAAACTGCCATGGAAACAGAAGGTGCCAAGGTTATCATCTTTGCATCCACCAAGAGAACATGTGATGAGATCACTTCATACTTGAGAGGTGAAGGTTGGCCTGCACTTGCCATCCATGGTGATAAAGAACAAAGGGAAAGAGATTGGGTTTTGAACGAATTCAAGGTTGGTAACTCTCCAATCATGGTTGCCACAGATGTTGCCGCAAGAGGTATTGGTAAGTAACATTTTTTTTGTGGTTTGACACCACATGATGCATTAACGAAAGACAATTTCTCACTGGTTGAGAGTTGTTTGACTGATATTACTAACTATTCAAGGGAGACCGTTTTTGAATGATGACTACTGTTGACATTTGCAAGGTGCTTTGAAGTTTAAGGGTGATTCCTCATTCTTTACTCACTTTGCTGATGAAACACTTCCATCCTCAAAGACACGCACAAGCAGAATTTAGGGGCAAAAATAACCGGCAATTGCGCCGTTGTTCCATTTCCTTTTGAGGTTGATTGCCAATCAACTTCTTGAGTTTGGGCACAAACACTGACAAAGAGACACAGTATTGGGAGACCGAACCTTTCGGTCTGCCTATTGTCTACTGCATTACTATTTTTCCGATGACTGCTTATCTTAGGATTCTTCGTGTTGTCAATTAATTTTCAACACTACATAGAGTTCTATCCAGATCAGGCATATTGGGATGTATGGGTTCGAATTAAAGAGCAATAGGTTCACTTTCTAGTCAATAGGATTTTCTCCACGCTACACTTTACCGGGAGAGACTGTTGTCATGGGGTGGGCCTCGTTATAAAGCAGAAGAAAATATTAGCAAAAGGGTTATTATCATCAAGTGAACTACTGCCAGCTGGGCAAGTCTTGACATGTTTTGTTTTGTGCGACGCTGAAGTCACGTCTATTGGAAAGGAATCATTTATCCTAATTATAGAACGACTTTTGAAGCACAATCGAGAACTTGATAAACAATCTTTTTGTAAAAAGCTTTCTTTTCCTTTATATTCTTCATTCAACGGAATCGATCGGTCTGACCTTGACTTTATCAGGGGATACTCAGTGATCCGATTCCAATTCATACATAAATATAATTACTATAATTATCATGCAGTATTACATACATGTTTTGTTCTTTTCTCCTGTTACCTTCAGTCTTTTTGAACACTTTTTGTTTTCATACGAGATAAGAGGAAGAAGAAAACAGTCGAGCTTCAGTGTAGTTAATACCCCTTCTGTTTTTCCCTTCATCATTGTAATACGGCCAATGATTCTCCCATCATTTTGAATCGTCGAATCCGAGCATCCCACCATTTCAAGAGATTCAAATTACTAACATATTATGGATGAATTTCCAACATACATTTTTCAACAGATGTCAAGGGTGTGACATACGTCATGAACCACGATATGCCAGGTAACGTTGAAGATTACGTCCACAGAATCGGTAGAACAGGTAGAGCTGGTGCTTCAGGTACTGCTGTTACCTTCTTCACTTCCGACAATGGCGGTCAAGCTCACGATCTAATCACCATCTTGAAGGAAGCTAAGCAAATTGTTCCTGATGAGTTGCAGGCTTTGGACAGAAAGGCCTTCAGAGGTGGAAGAGGTGGTTACGGTGGTGGAAGAGGTGGCTGGAGAGGTGGCAGAGGTAGAGGTAACGGTGGTGGAAGAGGTGGTAGAAGATGGTGATCATTTGGAACGTTGTTCGTTTCCAGTTGCTTTTTGACCTTCTGAACTTTCCTGTCTTTATTCTTTAATATTTGCTTCGCTCTTGTTTTCATTTGAAGGGGGTTTGAATCTTTTTTTTACCTATCCTGCGTTCTATTTATACTATTTTCTTTTCATCCACTTCGTCTAATACATTGGTTTTCTTCAATTGTTCTACAAGTTTTGACAAACGATTGCTGTCCAACATTTCAGTAGTTTTGCTCGAAGTATTATATTATTACATTTAACCATAAATATCCTATTTGGACTCTGTACCTTGATTCTCCTCTGGTGAGACTGAATCTTTGCTTCCTTCATCAACTTCCTGTTTCTCTTGAACTATTTCCTGAGCTGTCTCTTTGCTCTCTATGTTTTCCGACTTCGAGTTGAGCAGAGGAACCGGTAAAAGCTCAATCTTTGAACCTAAAATCATCGAGTTTGTCAATAGTTGTAACTTACTCCAAGGATGTGATGCGATCCAAAATAGAGATATTTCCAAAATGTCATCTTCATCTTCATCGTAGAGCGTAGGACTGAGCAAAGCACGAAGTTCCTCCTTCGGAACAGACTTCAAATTTGGATCTACAAGTCTACCATCTATGATGTCCGATATCTTGGTCGCCAAAGTTTCACCTTCCTTGTAGTCATCTTCAACCTTCTTGCTGTACCTCTGTAGAGACTCAGCAAACTGCTGCATCACCATAGACTGAGCAAATATCAACCTGACAACACGAAGCTCCAAAATCGCAGTTTCAATCTGGTTGAGTCTTTTTCCACTCATTGGCATGTAATTACGAGGTCCATAAAAGTAACTCACCTTCTCACCCTGTGCGGTGGCCACCCTTCTAGCAACCTCGGCCTCGATGAAATGGACATCCTTGTACGTCTTTGGACTCATGTTGTAATAAACTTCAAATGCACCAGCGGCACCAAGGTACCAACCAGAAAAGACAACAGACCTCCTAGCAAAGTTTGATCTTATTGTGCTTGGGAACATCCTGTGATGTCTGGTGATGAGAATCGATCCAAATAGGAGTTGTGCAAACCCCATTGCACCTCGTGTAAAGGCACAGTCTGGAGCTGGTGCCAATGGACCCCAGGGTAAGGTTATGCTGCTGTACCTCGTAAAACGCTTGTACATGGAGGTGAATTGGGTGTCGTTCTCATCATGAAGTTTGGCAAACTGCAGCGGTGCCGGCGGAGGAAGAGGATCTGGAAGAGACATTGTGTGGGTTCTGTGGTGACACTAGTTTCAACAAGAAGTATTAAACAGTTCAATTATGGTCAGTGCTCAGAAATGCAATGGAATTGGATGAGTATATTAGCTTTTACCTCGGAGTCTTTTGATTCAAGGAAGAACTACACACAGGTCTTTTGGTAAGTTGCCATTGAAAGATCATCATCATCGACCACCGGGGAGGTTAGAAAAGTAGTGTGTGGCGCATGATGTAATACGTGGCGAGTGTAGATTACTAGGCGGTGCAGAGTGAGCCCCACATCCACTTTTCAATCTGCTTGCGTAGCATCCATCTTTCACAGGAATATATGCTTATATAGTGTAACAGTTCATTAGGTTCGTACGTAGCTGAAAGAAAAGGCTCAAATATAACAAAAACAGAAGAAGCGACGTACACGGAACGGATGTACCATTGATAGATCATTTGGATGTGTCCAATACATATCTACCTAGAATCTTACCTTGCTCCATCAACTCGAAAACTGCAGGAAGCTCAGACAAACCAACAACCTTGAATGGTGAGTGGACTAGACCTCTTTCGAAGAAGTCCAATGCCTCGGTGGTATCTTGTCTGTTACCAACGTAAGAACCCTTGATTTCGATGGACTTGACAACCTGTTGGAAAACAGCAGACTTACACACGGCACCTGCTGGCAAACCAACCAACACAACCTTACCCAAGGTTCTGACATAGTCACAAGACTGGGAGATGGCCCTCTCGGAGACTGAAACGTTGATGACACCATGTGGACCACCGTTGGTTAGGTCTTGAATGGCCTTCACAATGTCCTTCTCCTTTGTGAAATCGACGTAGAACTCAGCACCTAGCTCCTTACATAGATCACCCTTTTCGGCACCACCATCAATGGCAAGCACCCTTAGACCCATGGCCTTACCGTACTGGATGGCCAAAGTACCCAATCCACCACCAGCACCGGAAATGGCGACGAATTGACCTGGAGACAAAGCGGCAGTCTTCAATGCCTTGTAGACGGTAACACCTGCACATAGGATTGGAGCAACGGCATCCAGTGGAGTGCCCTCCTTGATGTGGGCGGCTTGAACGGCATCAGCGGTAGCATATTGTTGGAAGGAACCATCATGGGTGAAACCAGATAGATCGGCCTTGGCACAGTTTGGTTCGGCACCTTGTTGGCAGAACTCACAGCCCATACAGGAACCGTTCAACCATTTGATACCTGCTAGATCACCAATTTCAAAGTTTTGAACGGTGGAACCTTTAGCAACGACAACACCAGCACCTTCGTGACCACCAACCAATGGCAACTTGGTATCTAGTGGCCAATCACCATGCCATGCGTGCAAGTCGGTATGGCACACACCGGAGTATAGCACATGGATCAGGATTTCGTTTGCCTTTGGGGTTGGAACTGGAATCTCTCTGTATTCGATAGGACCGCTATGGCTGTCGAAGACACAGGCCATTTGGGTCTTTGGGATTTTTGGAGCAGACATGTTTAAATTTTGTTGTGGAATGAATAGGCTTAATGATAAAGACTTATTCAAAAGAGAATAGTTTGTAGTGTAGTTTGATTTGTGATTCGATTGTAGCTAAATTGATATTCAACTGAGACTGGAGAATGGAAGGAAACAAAAGAAAGAAAACACTATCTTTGCAATTGGTAAAGAAGGATTATAATTGAGGAAACAAGGGAAGTATTTATAGAGAGTTTGTTCAGAATCAGATGAGATGGTAAAAGAGTCAAATTTCCAGAAAGACTTAGTAAAAGATCAGCATATGTCGTGCTGCATGCTCTGGACTGACTGAGAGATGGCCTGTACTCCGAAGCAAACAGGCCCAGGCAACGAAAGGCTACCTAGCAGCCGGCCCACTTCTCCGTGCAGCTTGTGGGGGTTGGCGCCATGCGGATGGGATAGGATGGTGATGGAGCCGGAGCCTAACAGTGCGATTGGCCTGACTTTGAGACCGGGAACACAGCATCAATGCGTGGAACAAACGGTTGTTGCCTGCTTCTGTGATTCCAACTGTAGGTGGCGGTACCCGACGACTACAATTGTTCAGGTGCAAGACTTTTGTTCTCAAGGTTATCGAACAGACACCTCAAGATTCTCCTTGAAAGGGCAGACAGAATGCTAAAAAAAGCTGTAAAATAAAAAGTCACCAGATTCCTGCCCGAGTGGCGCGTGGTGGTTTAGCACGCAGCACAATAGAACTGGGGGTGCCAACTGCAACCCGCAGCTGTGATACGGAAATGGGCAGGTGCTTAATTGCTGGGCTACGGGGTGCAAGGTTAAGATCCATCACGATGAGCACCCAACCCATTCCTACCTGTTGCAACAGCATCCATCACGGAGAGAACATCGAATGGATCCAAACCGAGGTGGTTCCATCATTGGTGGATCATGCTGATTCAACAGCAACGGCACCTGTCTCGGTGGAAAGCTAAAAGTGTTTCTCCTAGACTTCGGTCGGCTGGAATCAAACAACAGGTACAGTATCTGTTTCAGTTGTTGGAATGCCTTGAATGTATGGAGTCTTGTAGCTCGTACTATGCATCTGCTCAGATCTAAAGTGCAGCAAGAGCCTGCTTTCCCGGGACTTCGGTCGGAGGCATCAACTGAGGTATCAGAGGGAGGTCATTGCTGACTGGGGAGTTACGCCGTTGGTAAGTCACTTACTAACTGCCAGCAGCAAGGCGGTGCGAGATCCAAGCAGGCCATAGCAGCACAACGTAGCAAGTGGAATGTCCCGGTGGACAGGCCAGCTGAAAGCATGGAATGTGTCCAGGCTGGAATAGGACTGCTGCAGGTGAACACTTCTCACGATGGCTCCATTAGCTGCAGACTGTGGGCCGATGATCCACCTTTATGGATTGTGCGTGGGCCCATGGCGCTGGCCATACATCTCTCTCATGGAAAGACATTCATCTTGTGGCAACCAGAAAGCTACCCAATTCTCTCGTCAAGTTCCATCTCTCCACGAATGATCTCGTCGAAGGTAGTCAAGGGTATATTGATTCTTTTGATCACTTCCTCCGGAGGACGGAGAAGCGAGATTGCATTCGATACGGGGTGAGTGCAGGGCGGGATATCTGCTGCTGTGCTGCTGTGCTCTTCCCCCGGGGAGATGGCACTGCCTCGAACTGACATGCCGGAGAAATACGGCCAGAGGTAGATGATCCGGGTGCTATTCTTCCTGCCGTCGGGCACAGCCCGGTTAATACAGTAATTCAAGGCTGGCTGTGTAACTGTAAGCTTTGGTTGGACTACGATTCAGATGATCGATCAACCGTTGAAGACCTGTTTGACATGATCCTTCTTTGGAGGTTTCTGGTACGTGCCAGTTGGTGGTTAAACGTTCAGTGGGGAAGCCACTGTACGATAAGCACTTGAGTTGTCATATTGCGTTTGCTGAGGTAAAAGGTTTACGAAACGAGGAGGGCTAGTCACACGAGTATGGGGGCAAGATTCATTTGGATTAACCTTCAAGTTTCGGCACCGTTCCTTCTCCTTCACAGTTGTAACAAAATGCCTGCTAAAAATATACCATTGAACATTTGACTAATCTGGTGCACATTGGTTGAATACACATCACTGGTGGTTATCGTTTCTTTCCAGTGGAATGATGAGGTGCAGAATGAAAAAAGTCCTAGTTATGATTCCATCACCAACTCCCAGTTGACACGTTCCTCATAATCTTGATTTGGGCTTATCTCACAAGCATTCTGAAAAGCGGTGCAGGGTAAGATCCCAGTGAACCTTTGACCATGACAATAAAGCCCTAAATCTGAGTGAACTGAAAGGGTCCTTTTCCCACATTGGCTCAGCCCAAAAGTGAACACCAGCAGCGACAATAAGCTCAATTAGGAAATATGGGATGACGGTTTGCAGTGGCTTTATTACATTGGTATTGGTGATTACAAATAAGCTCTTCAATAGGGTTAAAGATGAAAGAGGGAAGTAGGGTTCCTGCTCAAAAAGGGCATGGTTTGCTCGCTATGGGTTTCGCTATACACAGCCAGGGCCAGCACCATGGGGGAAGTGAGGGACGGGGCAGGGACGGGACGATGAAATGGACAGGGACGGGCGCGGGCTGGCTGGCTGGCGGGCTCGCGTGGGCGTGGGCGTGGGCGTGGGCGTGGGCTGCACAGCTCTTCCCCTGCTCTTTCTCCCGAGGAGACATTTGGCAGTCGTTGAAGAATGGACTCATCTTTTTTTCTACCTTTATTCCTTATCCCTTCTTCCTTAGATGTATTCTCTTTATTTAGAAGTAACACCAGCTTCTTTTATTTCCTGCTACTTTTGCCTTTTGAATTGAAAACGGCATCCATATAAAACGGTACCTTATTATTGGATAATCCAATTGATAATAAAAAGCGACACTTTGATTTGAAAGTACTAAATGAAAAAAGAAAACCAATGAAAGTAAACGATAGGAGGAGACGAAGAAAAAGTTAGAACTCAGAAAGATTGAGCTAAAACAACTCACTGTTCTTTATTCTTAGCATAGAAGAAATTGACAGCCAGTAGTTCCAACTCATACTTCTTACTCCATTCTGCAGCACCATAACCAGGAATGCCAGTACCATAGCACGGTCTATCGGCAGGAGCTTCAGGTTCAACACCGTTCTTTTGTTTGTACAACAAAAAGACATACCTGTGCTTTCCAGTCTTTGGTGGAGGACCAGGACCAACATATGGAGCCAAATCGGTTCCTTTTAGAGATTGGGTTGTCAACTTGATCTCAATATTGGAGGCATCAATGGTATCCTCCTTTGGGTTGTATGGGTTCAACTTGATATTCTTGGCTATGTAATGGCAATACTCAGACCATTTTTCGTCTCCCTTTGTTGGTGCATCTGGATCTGTCAAGACCAATGTGTAGTTGTCATCTGCCGAGATTGAAAGGTCGGTTGAGGTTGATGAATCGGAAGATTTTTCAGAAGAGAGGTTCAATGTGAATGCTATCTCTGGTAGAGATTGTGTCTCTTCAACCTTGAGTGTGTTTCCCATGACTACCTCTTTGTCTTCTCCATATGATATGATTAGGAAACCCTTTGGGATAAAGTCCTTTTCGTGGATGACTGTCGGAATGATCTCATTCTTGATAAGTGAGTCTTTGAGAGAATTTGAGATGGTGACGAGTGGCATCTTGAACATTAAATTGAAATTGAGCTTCGATCTTGAAAGAGATGGTCTTATTCTACTGTGGGTGATGGTGGTGGTTGTCAATGGCCTAACGGAGTTGACGGAGTTGGTAGAGTGTTGGCAAGTTGTTAATGCTGATGAAACAGTCGAACAACGGTGCGATGATGAGTTGAAAACTTTTCGAGAAGTTGAGCAGAGTAAATCTTTTCTTCCAATGCAATTACTAGAAAGTTGAAGTAATTTGAATTGCATATAAAGGTGGGCGAGCTGAAGTGTGAAGGTTGGCTCTATACTTTTCTTTGCTTGCTTGCTCTTTCTGTATAGCTATTGAAACTTGGATATTTGCGGCAAAGGCGGGTGCGAGTCAGACAACGGTGGGACGGATGCAATCTATTCGCTGAATATTCAAACAAATCGGAAAACAAATTGGGAAGAATGTAAGCAATGGATTGGTGTTTATTGATGGTCAATTGCTAAAGAGGAGGTATCCACAGAATGATCTGATTCGAAGGTTCCAAACCTCTATCACCACTATCACCAGAAAAAAAGATGGAGAGGCTGTTTTGTGCGTGCGGCTTTAGAGTTGCTCTGGCTGCCCGCCGGCTCTTGCGTGCGTGTGGGGAGAGGGGCGTTTTTCCCGGTAACTCTACCTGCTGACGGGATGTTCATTTCGTTTGGCTTGTATATCGATTCAAGATACATCACGTTAGGATCAAGAAGAAGAAATATCAGTTATTAACGGCGTACATGGAGATGTTCAAAAACCAATGTGTAGAAGTGAAGTAATGTAAAAGAAAGAAAAGAAAGAAGAAGATGAAAAAAAAAGAGTGGTAGAAATCATAGAATGTGAAGATGACAAAAAAGTTGGAAAGAATGACCCACTAGGCATCATCATGACTGATTGAGGGTTTATTAGCGATTTGAGTTGGACCAAAAAGGATGAGCTTGTAATCAAGATGAATTGCAAGACACAAGAAAGGTGCGAAGAAGAAAAACAGAGTCTGTATGAGGTACCAGCATCAAGCGAACCTATTCTTATCCCAGACATCATCTTGGATAAAGCTAATCAACGACTTACTTCCCGTCTGTAGTAATGGGTGACCTGCAACAACGTTCAAAAATCTCTCTAGTCCTTTACGCCTGTCCTCGATAAAGTCATCGTTGAAACGGTTGGAATAATTTAGCAACGACTTCTCAGGCAACTTTGGAATGATCACTCTTGTGGTTTCAGTCTCTAGTATCTTTCTGAAAGAATCGAAATCGCTGTACCTTCTTCTAGCCTTCGAAAACTTCTTCTTAAATGCCGGTATGTTTGTTCTACAGATAATCTCGTAATCTGTGTACATTGAAGAAGACTTGTGGCCGTGAGTCACTGGATTCACCACCTCCACCTCTAAAAAATTCTCTGGTTCTCCATAAAGCTCATCAAACGTTTGCTTGTGCTCCTTCACTGGTTTATGAGTAACCGACGATGAAAATGATTGGAACGGATTTGCGGTTGGCATTTTTGAATTATGATCTTGTACTGTGGTTGTTGTTGTTTGTAGCTTTAGTATTCTATGAGGATGGCCAGCTGGATGTATGTTGAGTGCGGATAGATTGCAGGTTCAAAGTTCGGACTTTACCAATAGCTTTGTGCTTATGATAGATAAACACCAATATCTCGACTGGATTGGGCGGTGAGTTTGTTGGTTCTGATGGTGTACAATTATAGAAGGGTCCTTTCAAAAGATAGCAAGATACGGTGCTGGTCATCGACGGTTAAGGCTGATGCACTTTTCAATATACGTACACCCTTGCACAGAAAATAGGTTGAGCCGGGTCGATTTCTCTTCCCGTCGCTTATAAGTGATCAACGCTTTCCTTAAAGAAAAACACTCCTAATTACTTACAGATATATATATATACGGTATGACCGTTTCTAGCCTGGGTTCACCCTTGTTGATCCCACCTTTCACGACTGTTCACTCCATCCGTTACCGTCTCACTCACAACATATATCGTTCATTCAATTGCTAGCACTATTATCTAAATAGACACTCGATTGTACCATTCTTGATAGAACATTAACAGCCTGTATACAGATCTATCCTTACACATACATTTTATACTTTTCCAATTCCCTGAAAAATCGGATATTCTGCTACAGATCATTCCTACACTGACACCCACTCTGCACTAGACTCATCAATCTTGAGACTAAACAACGAACCATCTACTTCAGCACTTTTTCAGAATCTTGACTGCTTTGGTAAACAAGCTAGAGAACTCTACTTACGACCAGTTCTTTCAATCCGATAAAAGCATCACTTAATACGAAGAGCTACCTTTTCCACTGAAAATGAATACCAGTGCAAGCAACGGCTCCAATGGAATACGTTACGACGACTATGAAGATACGGAAGAATATCAGGCCGAAATAAGGCAGTATGGTACTGCACAACAACAACAGCACCAATACTCCCAACAACAGCCCAATTCTGCAAGGCGTGGTAATGGGAACATGACCAATAACGACCAGGATCTTGAGGACGAAGATATAGTTCGTGATGGTGATGATGATGAAGACGACGATGAGGATGAAGATGATGAAGACATTGATGATGAGGATGATGAGGAGGAGGATGATGGTGAAGAAGATGGAGCAGAAGCAGCAGAGGACGATGATGAGGATGAAGAAGAGGACGAGTTTGGAGGACCTGCCGGAGCATTTGCCAACGTTGGACAGGGTTTGGTAGGCAAGTACAAAAATATCATGATGCAGTACTGGCAAGAGACCATCAATTCGATAGAGCATGACGAACACGACTTCAAGAATCATCAGTTGCCTCTAGCAAGAATCAAAAAGGTGATGAAGACAGACGAAGAAGTCAAGATGATTTCCGCTGAGGCACCTATCTTGTTTGCCAAGGGATGTGATGTCTTCATTACCGAATTGACTATGAGAGCTTGGATTCATGCCGAGGAAAACAAGAGAAGAACCCTGCAAAGATCCGACATTGCAGCAGCACTCCAAAAATCAGATATGTTCGATTTCCTCATTGACGTTGTCCCTAGAGAGGAGGATAAGCCAAAGAGAAAGCATCTACACGGTCTAACGCAACAGCCAGAAATGTCTCCAAACAGTCTGCAGCAGCACCAACAGCAACAACAACAGCAGATTCCGCTACCACTGCCGGATGAAAATAACGAACAACAACAGGGAAATGGAGCTGTGACGATGGGTGTCGAACCGGACTACCAAGATCAATACCCACAGTATCAAATTCAGAGGCCTACTGATGAACAGCTGTTGCATCAGCAACAACAAGAACAGCAGTATCTGCAGTACCAACAGCAACAGCAACAACAGGTCTTTCCTAGTGGTGAATGATACTTCGCTCCCTGTTTTCCTATACTGTTCTGGTTTATTCTTCTTTTCGATTGCTTTACCTATCTTCACTTCGCCCTTTTTTACCCATACCGTTTGGTGACAACTCCTGTTCTACCATTTCCACTTTTCGTTCTCATTCTTGTCCTGTTTTTCTTTGGTGTACTACTATACGCTGTTCTTCACGAATACCTTTGTGTGTTTTCTCTGAAGTTCTCCTTCAATCCTTGTTGATGGTTGATGACTCATTTAATGTTTTTTTGTATATTGCGTACGAGTTTATGTTGATGTATATGTTCTTACTTAATTTTCCCCCTTTGTTTTGTTCTTTCGTTATCTGTGTGTGTGAGATTTCCTCTGCTTTTGTTTCGGCCGTGTACTTTTTCTCTTCCTCCAGCTCTGCAATCTGTTCAGTTTGTCCTTCTTGCCTCCCTATTGTCTAGTGTTGTCTTACTTCGATTAGAGATGTGCTTCTTCGTTTTTATTGCTGGTGGTACTAAAACCATACCTTTGAGGCCAAAAAATAGATTAAAACTCCAAAAGTTTGTTTGCTTTTCATCTAGTTTGTAATTGCTGCATTTTTTGTGTATGTGTGGTCGGGTCACCCATTAAAGGAGTTTTGTGATGCAGTAGTAGCGTTCCACCTTTGTTTTGCTTTGTCCGCGACCCTCGCTCAGATCTTGCATGAAAGGCGGAGATCTGAAGAACGGAGAAAGCAAGGGTATGCATGTAGGCCATGCCTGTTGGACTATCGGTTAAATAGAATCCTCTTTGAAAGAAGGAGGGGTAAGAGGGGCGGTATTATTGTCCGTGGCGGAGAAAGAGGGATACGGAATAAAGTTTCTAGGATTTCGATTGATGCACGACCTCTATTATGCAGGTGAGAGAGTGGACGTATTTGACCACCCTCTATCAAGATCTATCTCTCCTTGTACTCTTGCCAGTTGATCGATACACGGCTACACACAATTGTTCTGTTATTCTTGTGGTTTGAGATTCTCTGTCGTTTTGTTTTAACCTTTGATTCAAACTGCCACCTTTTGATACACCAATTAGACTGCACGAGAACAGTTTTTAGCTGGTACCGTCGGCGAAAGACGCTTGTCGATCAGCACCGCTGGATAACTATTCTCTTCTCTTCTGCCGTAACTTTTTCTTTTCTATGCTATATTCATAGTTCACAATGTTCAATACCAAGAGTGAAGCATACATGTCTTGGTAATTGAGCAGTGGTCTTCATCATGATCCAGTGACACGAGTCTCCGTGTGGGAGCACCGAGTGTGACTCTGCACCACAGATTTGCTAGAAATGACCCAGCTTCACTGGATCCTTCAAGGTCTGAGTATCCCCGTGCCCAGAGAGACTTTGATACCATTTACGGTACAGCTCGTATGCAGTGATAATAAATCAAAGGCATCAGGCGGTTGAAGAGCCACCTGAGCAACGAGAAGTTAAATGCAATGCTAGAATGAATGGGAAATGGTAACAGAGTGGACAAACGAGCTAATGCTACCGTGGGCAATAGAATTGGCTTATGAGATGAAGGGGAAGTTTGCTGGTGCCAATAAAAGCTTGGTTGTCATTGAGGAGAGTTTTGAGGATAGATTTATTGGTTTTTAGAAGGAAATTACTCGTTACTGTATGGAACAATTGGTTTGGAGGAGAAATTGATTACTCAGAAGGAGATTCCTTGTTACTATAGGGACTTTTCGGTTTGGTGTTCTACTGTAATAGCTCCGTTGATGTCTGCTTTACATCGGTTTAGTCAGAGTATAAAGAGTTTAGAGTAAACTTATATAATAGAAGGTCTGTTTGTCGAAAAATCACTCTTAGTCGCCATAGACTAAATCATAATATTTCCTCTATCTATGTAATGAATAGCCACCAAGTGGATGTATATACTCAGAGGAAGAGGAAGGAGCATTGTTGCTAAAAGTGCTATGATGCTCAATTGAGCTGATCCAAGCAGTGATTTGCAACGCAGATGAGCTACAACTCTCTATTCAGATCACAAATTATATCAAGCAGCATGGAGCAACCAGTAGCGCTCAAAATCTGGGGCGATATTAATTTCCGTTTTGGGAACCCTCGGCCGAATCCTAACGGGACATACTTCCCATTTGGGCAATTTTTAATGGCAGGGAAATCTTGAATCTTTAATAACTCGTCCTCTAAGAATACCAGTGTCATTAGATTACTTTCAAAAGATGAAGACAACTTTAATCTATCCAATGATATCAGTTTGGTCTTGTCAGTGATACTGATACGGTCACAAAATGGATTTGAAAAAGTTTGAAGAATCCTAATTTGGGTTTTTGAAAATGTTCGATTTATGCACTTCTGGAGGTACTACAAAATACTAGATTTTTTTCTGAATAAAACGCCAACGTCTGAGCTGAATCGGTGTAAAACTGGTGCCAGGAGACTAAAAAATGTCCAAGTCTGAGAAGACAAGGGTCCAGATGCGAACCTGCAACCTTTTATTTACCTACTTACAACGGATTGCCCTTGTCCACTAGGCCATATTCCCCTTTTTTTGTCGAGTATTGAATTAATTTCAGCGGCAATTTAGACCACATTCCAGTCAATATTTCGCACTTCTGAGCATACCATTCGAAAGAGGGAGTCCAGATCCTTCAGATGATGTGCATTAAAAATCAGGATTCGGCCCAAAATGTTTGATGTATGGCATATTTATAAAGGGCATCCGAAGGGCATAGATTCAAGCACAAAGAGAGCAATTATATCAGATTCAAGCAATATGCCTTGTAGTCCAGCCACTCCTCTATCCACCATATCAAATTTTAGAACGATTGGTTTCATGATGCAGCAATAATCGAAGTTTTAGCAAAGCAACTTATTTTCGAGGTGGTCGCGCACCAAAACATTGGACCTCACCAACGATGTTTGGTCACTATACTTTGCTGATCCTATATCAATGACCCATTCTTCAATATATCAAAGCTTCAGATCCTAAGCTATGAGGATATCAAAGGTTTTGATTTGCTGAAGTCAGAAGGGTCATAGTTTGGAGACTTGAAAATTTTGACTCTCGCGGACATTCGCCAAACAAAATCAAAGCAGACAGCCATTGTCCGTCATATTGGCTTGATAGGAGACAGAAAAAATGCTCAATTCTATAGTTGTAGTAAGTGTAGTCAGTGATGTTGGTGCTGGTGTCGTAAATTGCTCGGTGACAGTCAGAGTTAGCCAAGGGTAAGGGAAGTAAAGCTAAGAACAACGTTATCACAAACATATAGTCAATCGTCTTGATCGGTTGATCTTCTGTGTATCTCATCTGTTCTCATCATTTGTTTGCTGTTATAGTCGGCATATCATTCGTTGTAATATAAAGTGTAATCAACAACAGTGAACAACATCTATAGGTGCAATTGCTTGGATTCCAAAGGGTAAAGATAAACTCATGTGTATGTAGTGGCTGCGTCATGAAAATTTCACTCGCACACTATTTGAGACTGTTTACTTATTTTGCCCCTTTACATCTCAATTAGTGTATATCACTGCAATTGTTTCTGAATGATATCATTCACTTTCTATGTTTCTTCAAGCTATTGGATTGTGATGTCTCAAATTAGTAACATCAAGAGTCATTGAAGTGCGCTTCATGGTTTAAACAACATTAAACCTATTGATCAAATCGGGTTGCTCTTTAGCACCTTGAAAGGCAACAATAACGTCATCTCCTTCCCTTTCTATGAAAGCTTATGACAATACACAACTTTGAAATGTGCGGCTGGTTGACGAAGACTGTTTGAGCAAAGGCAATGAACGAAGGTAAGGATCATATCAACCTCATGATTTTTGGTTGTTGCGTTGATCAATGGTGAAATACACTGTACTTTACCCACAGAAAAGGCACAACAACGGCATCACCAGAAATGGGCTCTAGGGATATATGTCTTGATGACTCGACCATCACAGGGGCTGTATTATCTGAAAGCTCGTTGGTCATCAAGAAGGGAGTTTTGATATGGCAAAGGAGAGGGCTGGTAATGTGTTAGATAGTACAGTGAGAGAGAAACGATGGGCCATTGCGCCGACAGCTGCGCTCAAATTTATCAGCAATACATTGCAGGTTGATTAAAAGTGTGAGAAAACAACTTCGTAAGTTTTGAAGCAGTTTGAAAAGCTTGAAGAGAGTGATGCCGAACGTGGATATTTGATTTCGAGCGCAACGCCAGAATTGGAATAGAATTTTTCAAGCCAATGCATGGCCTCCTATCCCAATTTGCAGCAACAGCCAAAGCTCATTATGGCAAGCTCCAACTCCAGGTCTTCAAAATGAGTATCTTTCCAGGTCCATTGCTGCGATTGGGCAGCGTCAGTAAATGTCATTAGAAAGAGGTGTCGAACTGAGAATACAGTTGAGAAGTATTACACGAGCGCTTCTATCATGAGGATGCAAGCAAACGATACTCTGAAAATACTCACCATCAGAGACTTTAGGATTTTTTGTTGATGCTGATATAAGTTTTGGACCCATTGCTGCTGCTGATACGATGCCTTCTCGAATCAACAACTCAAAACAGGGCGATAGAATCAGAAACACTTTTTAACAACGCCAAATTGAAACCCTTTCAGATTTTTCATCAACCTCAATCTGTTATTTTTGGACACCTCAGTAGTGAAAGTTAATGCTATTATTTGATAGATATTTTTGAAAAACTGATCAAGCACTCAAAGCTATTTTTTAAGCTGTTGCTTGAATTTTCCCATGTGAAACGAATGAACAGTGGGCGGGAACAGATTGACCGTTTACCGATGTTTTGATAATTTTTTGACGCAGGTAAATACTGTAGACTTCATTTGATAGAAAACAAGTGAATTCATCCATCTATCGATCGGGATAGTTTGACCAGAGAACCAAACGGAAAGATGGGTCTGGTAACACGGACATAAAATTATTGCAAGAGCGGCTTTGCGGCGGGCCCTGGGGCGGCATGGCGGCATGGCTCTGTGGCGACCCCTGCTTAACTGTCAATTTACACTTATGTGTCGCTTTTAAGTATGAGCACAGCCTTGGTTTTGGATATTTTTTTAACTTTCTTTGGAAATCAGAGCCAGTTCTTGATTATTGCGGCTCATGAGACCCCGTGCGGCTATTGTATTAATTTTTCAATAGTTAGAGGTTGAAATGCCCATATCGTACGTGCAAAAGTGTTGTAGAGTGCTCAAGACATCATTAGAAATTCCTCTATCTTCTGCAAACGTTGTTTGAAATCATTGACACTATAGGAGAATGATTTAAGGAGAGCAGTGTTTGTCCGGTAGCTTAGTTGAGTGTTGAGCGACTTTCAAAGACTCTCTTGGCGGGTGGTTTAGAAACATCACGGTCCCCTGTTAATCAGTGCCACCGTCAAGCGGCAATTGATTAGCAAAATAGCTGATGTTGAAGTTCTGCCCCAAGCCCTTCTCACTAGAATAAAATTTTATCTGGGAAAGTAAGTAGCTCTGATTAGACGGGTCGTCAACTATTCAATCGTGTTGCATTGGGATTGTAGAGCCACAGGTAACTGTTTCAATTATGAATGGTTGGAAGACAGGCAAAAAGTGTGAGCCCAGCAAGAGTTAGTGTTTCTCCAATACTTGTTTGCCATGGTGAGTGTACGAGTTTACCAAGTACTGATCGATTGACTATATCCAAAACTTACAGTTTAGTATGGGTCCTAGTGGACGTCCAATGTCTCTGGTACCAAGTACATTTACGGCAACATGTTGGTTGAGATCTATATGTGATTGAGACTAGTGATATACCAGAAGAAACTATAACGTATCCAGCGTTTGATTCAGGAAATTCATGCAAACGCAAATGAAAAAAGAAGCACAATAGCACAGCATTGTTATCTTTCAAGTCAACGGATCTAGTCCAATTCAGCAACGGCTTCCAGTTCAACGAGTAACTTTGGGCTTGTCAATGCACAAATGATGCATGATCTTGGAGGGGCTGTTGGGAAGTACTTGGCGTAGATGGCATTGACGGTTGGAACCAAAGCTGGGTCTGCAACGAACAGTAAAACCTTGATGACGGATGCCAAAGATGAACCAGCAGCTTTCAAGACGGTCTCCAACTGTTCGATGGCAATGACTGTTTGTTCTTCAACAGATTCTGGAATGGTGCCATCCTTGGCAACACCGACTTGACCTGAGGTGTAGACCAAGCCAGTCTTGGTGATTGTGCAGGCCTTTAGTAGAGGGGTTGGTGATTTTAGACCACAGTCTTCCCAGGATAAAATCTTTGGAGCCATTTTTGTTTTGAGGAGTCGACTTTTGATTGAAGAGTATTTATCGATGTGATAGTTTCAATTGAGAGGCAAAGAATGTTGGTTCTACAAGACCAGAAAGAGCGGTTGCTCAAGTAGATGAGAAAGTCAGAGCTCGAGTGTCGAGTAGATTCAAGCTGCGGATTGAAAACCTAGTACCAGCCGACCTGATAGACACGATTAGGCAGATCGCGCTTCAAGCTGCTTCTTCGGAAGTTACCCAATGCAGAGTTCGGCTGTACTGTGCTGTGTACTGAATGATGGAAGAGTGGATCCGTGCCATCTCTACACACCTTCACTGCCAGAATAAATGATGGATTAGATGACGTAAGTAGGTGAAGTTGCAGTTAGATCTATATTCGCCAGTGATTCCATAGTGACCTTGAAGAGCTTTGACAAAACATAGAAACAGAGCACCAGTTTACAACGGTTGATCGTCAATGGCCCGTTTGATCCTAGCACTCGAGACATTCCAAGTAATCAATTCTCATTCGTGTCGTTAGAGTCTGTCAAACGGCAGCAGTTGTTCAAAAGTTTAATGGTGCTACGTAGCTGTTACCAGTGTAAGATGGCTATACAGAACATGGAATCGGGCTTCACGCTCTAGAAAGAGAGCCTCAACTCAAGTAGATTGAGCTGAAGTGGATTGCAATCTTGTATTAAAAAAGAACAAGAGAAGCTAGACCGTATCGGATCAAACCATTCAATGTTGAAGGACCCTGACATTGTTGAAAAGATTGGCGATTCAAATCTATTCGATCATCCCGTCTGCCTGTATGGATGTATGTGTCAATAAGGGACCCCCCACGTGGGGCAGCCAGCGGCAAGCTATCAAGGCAGTGCACGTCCCAAAGAGGAAGTTGCTTCACTTTTGCAGATGGAATTTCTTTCTCTTTAACAGGTCACTTTGATCATGAAAATTTTGTACCTTGGGAGTAAAATCTTTCAGCATTGAGATGACCTTTGAATATTTCATTGATCAGTTGATATGATAAACTGCTGAAGTGTAGTGTATTCAACTATTGAAGTTGATCTGTAGCGACGGTCATCCAGCCATTCTACGAGAACAGAAGAATTCAGGGGTCCTCTGCTCGCCGTCTGTAGAGAAACTTGTTCTGTGCGGCTTCTCCAACCACCAATTTGATTGAGTAGAGGAGGCCCACGTGGGTGTGCCAAGTGCCATCCGTTGTGGGGTGGACAGGCTTGCCAGAACACAGTCTGAGTAGTCTGTTGACTAGGGAGAAACCAGTCACACGATGTCTTTCCAGATTCGTCCTTTCAAGCCAAGAATTTTCATCAATCCAAGACTAAAAACTAGTCTTGTGTTCCAAGACGACAAGAGATCACACGAGCGATCTGAAAAGCTTGTTCTTGACACAAAACGAATCGTACCGACCAGATCTTTTCTAGCTGCCTATCTGTAGTTGTAGATGCCTGTCTCGGTCAGCCTGACCTGGTGGTCATATTCCTCGGTATCAGAAACACCCGCCACGGCCAGCGTCTCCACCGGGGCCAGTCCCCGAAGCCAACGGCGTTCTGATTTTTTCTCTTCCCTGCTGCGACAGCCGTGATGTCCAACTGCCAGTGCCGGGCGCTGCTACAGGTACTATTGTTAAAAGGAGCAGATCCTCCAAAAAAGAAAAAGAAAAAGAAAACCTATCCGTGTATAAAACTAATCCTAATTTCCTTCAGGAGAAAAGAAGCAGTGCTACTCAACTCTCTTGTACTTGTATAGGACCGATCAATCAATCAATCCCAACTTCATTTCCATCTTTTCACGTTAAAGAATGAAGTTTTCACATTCGTTGCAATTCAATGCTGTTCCTGAATGGCAGGACCATTACTTGGCCTACCCAAGCCTAAAGAAGACCATCTATGAGCTTCAAGATTTGGTCTTCCAACACGGTGAGATGGGACAAGGTACTTCGTCTGCCACTGTTGCTCACACTTCCGATGGGGGTGCAAAGTCAAACTTGGAATCCTTGGTTCCAGAGGATAACTTCAAGAACAAGCTTAGGAACAAGCTGAACAGTCTAAAACGTCCACTGAACAAGCGCGAGTCGAACGAAGAGACCCTGGAACTACAATCGATGTCCTCTTCAAACGATGAAGAGATTGAACTCGAACATATTGATTTTATGAAGGTTACCCCAAAGAAGATGTTCGAGTCTCAGTTGGACAAGGAACTTAGAAAGATTGATGCTTTCTACTGTGCTGAAGAAGCCACGATATTCGCCGAAGTGGAAAGACTTCTCAAGGATCTACACTACTACAAGGAGACCCATCAAGACTTGTCACATATCAAAAGCCAGACCTTAACGAAAGCGCTGGATCACGACATTGAGATGCACGGAGGTATTGTCGACGATGATGATGATGACGATGATAACGATAACGAATCCACGGCCGCTTACTCAACCCTACTGGGTGATCAAGAGTTCAACCTCTCCTACCAACATCAAGTTAGTTACAAGAAGAGAATCACCGAAACCTTTGTTGAACTGTCCCAGCTCAAATCCTTCATTGAGTTGAACAGAATAGGTTTCAGCAAGGTCTGTAAGAAGTTTGACAAGGTGCTCGACGAACATATCAGAGAACCATACGTTGAAGGTCTTTCAAAGACTTCGCACGTTTTCAAGACCGCCACAATGGACAAGGTTGAAGAGTACTTGAACGAACTAATCACCGTTCATGCTGCCGTTTCCAACACCACCGTTGAAGCCTCAAGGATGCATTTGAGATCCTACTTGAGAGAACACATTGTCTTTGAAAGAGGAACCGTTTGGAGAGACATGATTGGACTGGACAAGAATAACCTAACCGGTTCCAACGTGTTGACCGGTGACGAGGCCGAGTTGAAAAACTTTTACGCCTTGGACTGTTATGTCTACAGGCTCCCATTCACCATTGATCTGAAGTTCACAAAGATTGAAAACTTCCAATTCCCAAAGTTCTTCTTCACATGGACCGCTTTTAAGATTGCCTTGGCAATCTTGGCAGGTGGTATCCTGCTCGGTGTCAAGACCCTAAACAACAGAACCCAGGGTAACTGTCTTGCCGTTGTTGTTGTCTCTGCCATCTTGTGGGCTACTGAAGCCATGCCATTGTTTGCCACCTCTTTGTTGGTCCCGTTCCTTGTTGTTAGTTGTAACGTTTTGGTCGACGCTGACACCGGAGAAGTCATGGAGGCTTCAGCTGCTGCCACCTACATCTTGGGTACCATGTGGAACTCCACCATCATGTTGTTGATCGGTGGTTTCACCTTGGCTGCCGCATTGTCAAAGTTCAACATTGCAAAGATTGCCGCCTCCTACATCCTATACTTTGCCGGTGACTCTCCAAGAATGATTCTACTAGCCATCATGGGTGTCTCGATGTTCTTGTCCATGTGGATTTCCAACGTTGCAGCTCCAGTCTTGTCTTACTCTTTGATCATGCCATTGCTAAAGACCCTACCAACAGATTCCGGATTGGCCCAAGCCCTAGTTCTTGGAATTGCCTTGGCTTCCGATGTCGCTGGTATGTCCACTCCAATTGCTTCTCCACAAAACATGGTTGCCATCGAGGCCCTAAGTCCACAACCTTCTTGGGGTAACTGGTTCTCATTCTCCATTCCTCTATGTGTGGTTGGTTTGGTTGTCGTTTGGCTTGAAATGATTCTAACGTTCAAGATCAACACCATCAAGATCAAACCAATGAAGCCAATCCGTGAACAGTTCACCATGAAGCAGTACTACATCATCTTTGTCACAATTGTTACCATTGTTCTATGGTGTCTTGAAAGTCAACTTGAATCCAGGCTTGGTGCTTCCGGTATTATCTCTATCGTTCCAATCATTGCCTTCTACGGTACGGGATTGCTAACGGCAACAGACGTGAACAACTACCCATGGTCGATCGTCTTGCTAGCAATGGGTGGTATTGCGTTGGGTAAGGCTGTTTCTTCCTCCGGTTTGCTACACACCGTGGCTGTCTCATTGTCCGAAAGAATCGACACTTATCCAGCTATTGGCATTCTTGCCATTTTCGGTGTCTTGTGTCTTGTCTTTGCAACGTTTGTGTCGCACACCGTCTCTGCTTTGATTTTGGTCCCATTGGTGCAGTCCGTTGGACAACAGTTGAACCACGAAAACTTGTTGGTTTGTGGTATTGGTTTGATCGCTTCCGTCGGTATGGGTTTGCCAATGTCTGGCTTCCCTAACTCCATTGCCATCTCTTTGACCGACGATCTAGGTAAGAGGTACTTGACTACAAGTTTGTTCATCTCCAGAGGTGTTCCAGCCTCGTTGATCATGTTCGTCTTTGTGATTACTGTTGGTTACGGTATCATGGCAAGTATTGGATGGTAAGCAACGACTGCTACTACGACACGTCTTTTCACGCCCTCTCATTAGACTCATTTTTCTTCTCTCAACGCCTTTTGTATAATTCTTTTCTATTTCTATCTGTGTTCATTCTGTCACTCTTTTTTGTTGCCCAGGTTGTTGTTTCTTTCTCATATCAATACTCATGTATCACATTTCCACTCAGCGTCGAGCCCGAATATAACTACTTGTTGAACATTCCGAAAAAAAAAGTGCAAACTTACCGTAAGCAATCTTTCTAACCACCAGGAAAGCTGAATTACTCAGTTCACTGGAGACTGGTTCAAAAAAGAAAAAAGAAAGTGCCATTCCCTGGAATCGAACCAAGGTCGCTGCTGCCACAAAGCAGAGTACTAACCACTATACTAGAATGGCTTAAGATGCAAAATAAAACAGTAAATATCTTGCTAAGATAATTCTGGATTTCACGTGATTTTTAATCACGTGACATGGGTGAATGTGGCCAGAATCCTTAGTGTTTTGCCTTAAATGAGCTGAACCACGCTGAATTTCAGCATTATATCAATGTGAATTAGTCAAATAAATGTAGAAAATGCAAATATATAGTAGCTGTCCAAGAAATTACCATTTTATTGTCTTTTTTTCCATTAAAATCTACTATCGTTTGTTTCTTAAAAAAATACTGAAACACCTTTCTTTACATTTGAACAAAGCTATATCAGGCTTAGCTCCTCACAACCAAAAGTTAACAAAACGGGTATGATGTAGATTATATGTCCCAAAAACTAGGATCGCTAGAGGTTAGCCAGAAGTCTAAACGGTTGGGTGTCACCGATTCATCTCTGTCAAGTATTTTCGCTCCTGGCTGCTGTTGTTGATTGATTCATTTCAATTAGCTGCTCATTGATGATGGCTGAGTCAACATTCACGAATTGGACAGGTTATTGAGACTGATGATATAACCACCTTCACAGTTGTTGAAGAAACCTGGTTCATTGGATGATTGTGAAGTTTTGAAATCTTCTGTGCGAGGTCTCCAAGACGCGCTTGTGATTGATTCATCAACAATTACGTAATGACTATATGCACTCTATGCACCTGCGGAATGCTCTGAGCTCCTACTTCTTCCTTTCTTTTTCTCTTTTCAGGGGTACCAACTGTAGAAGTTGTCTTTGATACAAAGAGACTCAAATGCAACGTTTTATTTCGACTCTAGGCTTTGACTTTCTTCTTTGGACTACAAACCATACATCAAGCTTCGAGCAGTATATAGCGATACTAAACAGCATCAGCAACGAAACCCGAGATAGTTTTTCACCTGAGCAGGACCTTCGCCAACAACCTGTTTCAAACTGACATTCACACATAGTTCACAACATGGTTCATCTTTATCGATATCAAGGAGACGACTTTGATCTTGATTCTCTCTTTCTACTCAAAAGAGGAGCAACAGCAACCTCATCATCCAGCGAATCGACTTCCACAAGCCCATGTGTTACGTGCACGGACGTTCCTAAATGCCCCTCCTGCGCTGATGGGGAAGAATGTGCAATGACCACTCAAACGTGCGATGAATGTGCCACCATGTACTGTACAAATCTCACATCAACGTTATCCTCAGCAGATGCCTCTTCAAGTTCAACATCATCGAGCAGTTCTGGATCAGGAAACAATTCTGCCAAGGTTGGTGGTATTGCTGGTGGAGTTGCTGCTTTTGCTTTTATATTGCTGGCGGTTGGTTTTTACTTCCTCTATCAAAAATGGTACAAGAAAAAATATCCAAACGGATTTTTCTATTACTACGAGGATGAGGAAGAGGATAAGGAGTCATTTATCGAGCACTCTGATAATGTTACAAGAGAAAGGAGGTTATCGCAGGGAACCCTCACGACCGTTGCCAACTCCGTTCTGACGAAAGCTTCCAACGTGCTCAATGTTACGTATATTCCTGGTGTCACAGTGAGAAATGTACACCCTAAACAAATGTCGGGCAGAACCACTGGATCGTCCGCCGCTTCGATCTCAAGACAGAGCGCACGTGCAATGAGTGTATACTCGAAGGAGACGTACTTTAGTGATTTGGAAGATGCCAGTATTCATGGTGGTAACGTTGTTACTAGAGGAGGTGTTCCGAAGCTTATCAACGTTGATGAAGACACGTACAATTACGATGGGGATAGCGAAGAACAACGAGAAGCTGGAAGCGGCACGAACAGTAATAACAACCACTTTGTCAAATTGACTGCGAACAAGTCTGGTTACATTACTGGTTTGCAGCATGATTTGATTGAAGAAGAGGATGAAGAAGAGGAAGATGAGAGAGATATCAATGGAAATGAGCACGATACATCATACTCAGCAACAGGCTCAGAGCCAAAGACGATACACAGCTCACAGAACAAATCTTTTGGCAAACTGGTTTTGAATCCATCACCTAGAAAATCTTCAACCGACAAAGACGATGGTTCAAGCTCATCCGATGACTCAGATCTGGCCGACTCCGATGAGGAAAATATTGAGTTTTTAACGACTCAGCACCTACAGGGGAAATTGGATCTAAGCAACAGACGGTTGTCCATACCGTTCGATAGGCAGGAGCATGAGAGTGGAACTTCAGGCTCAACCAATAGACAGTTTGACCGTCATGGTTCGGGAAGTTCTTTTGCTGCTGTTCTTCCTACATCTGGTGTGAGTTCGCAGAGTGGAAGGCGGCAGAGGGGAGACATCCCCTTGCTGTTGTTCGATGGGGATGGAGATGGAGATGGAGATGGCGATAGCGAAGAGAGTGATATCGAGAACGATGCTGGCAACAGCGGAAATGTAGAGATGATCACTAGAAGTGACAATGCTTCAAACGAACAAATTACGGATGCTATGCCTAATCACTCTGAAGTAGATCACGTTAAAGGTGAGAATGTTTTTGTGGCGGATGTTGATGTTGGTGAGACTAGAGACGAGGCTACATATGAGTACAAGGGTGAGAACAAGGATGATGCTGAAGATGATGGTGGTGCCAAGGCCGATGCTATTTCCAACAATGACACAGGGTCAAACACGGGTACCGGTACAGGTACTGGTACTGGTGATATTGGCGACTTTTTGCTGCAGGTCAATCTAGATTTGCCTGGCGATGCAAAAAGATTCAGTAACGATAGCTTGATGAACGATCCATTCTTGAGTCCATTTGATTGAAATTGGTTGTCTGGGACTACGCTTTGTTTCTGTGTCTTCTTTTTTTATAAACTTGGGTTTTACGTTAATGGAACGATGATTTTTTTGGATATCAACCTATTTTTGTTTTTTAAATGAGGTCGAAACGAACACAATGCCAGACTTTTCCTTCAGTGGAGTCTCCCGAGTCAAAGGTAAGCTGTACATCGGTGGATGCACCTTGAATCTACGGAATTGAACCTTTGGGACAGGAATAGAGACGGGTCAACCTAAAGGGATTTTGTAGCAGGATTGTCTGCCCTACCTCCTATATCTACTGCAGTTGAATCTGGAACTAACAGCATCGCCAACACATCTGGGTGACTAATTCACCAGTCAACATCATTGCTGTTGGTTTGATCAAGAAGCGTGGACCCTTGCACGCTACCGCAGCACAGCACAGCACAGCACGGGCGAACCGCACGGGCTCGCAGGTTAAATATTCCCCGGTGGCTCTCCGCTAACCATGCTAGTACAAATGTACGCTCACGCCCTTGAAGAGGGGATCTCTCTATTATGTAAACAGAAAAAAACATAAACACACAAACAGCTGTTTGCTTGCCAAATACACTATGTATGTGGAAGAACTCGAAAGAAAAACAAGAGGAAAAAAACCATTGAACATTGAAGGACAAGAGAAATTGCATCAACCTCCTTTCATCTCGGATAGGACTAACACCATCACTGATGAAATAGCATCACACACATTAAAACAGGATCCATCAACTAGACTGCTGTTGCCATTTTTTTTTCACTGAAAAGTTCAAGACATCATTTTAGCACCCCATAGCGTCTCTCTTCCAACATCAAGAATGGCATCTGAAAAGAAGAGACATTTGGAGGATAACAACATCCATGACGTGAGTATAACTTGCCACCGTAACAACCCGGACTATACTCCTTCAAATCCATCTAGGGCGAGTCATGACGGTTGTATCTTTGTTGCGTTGGATAAAGCTGAAACTTAGCAAGATCAATTTCTCAACACAAAAGGCAGGGCGACAATTTTTTGACCACTGTCTAGCGGAGCGCTTACGCTATCGACAAATGATATAACCTTCAAGGCTGATAATGAGCATACAAAAGTGCTCGGGAGTACGGTCCTGTACTGCTTGCTTTTTCAAGATGACAATTACTAACAACCACCAATTTGTTTTCAACACAGCTTCCATACGACGACCCAAACGACCTAATCAATCAAGTGATCAAGGACTTGACTGTACCACCTGACAACATCCCCACCACCGTCTCCATTGTTTACAGTAATGACAGAAACCTTCACAATGAGGTCCAGGCATATGCCAAAATATCTGGAAGAGATTGGACGTTCTACGTGAAAAGCTTAAAGGTGCTCATTGGTAGAAATACAGAGTCTCAAAACCCCATCAAAGTTGAAGAGAAGGTGGATATCGACTTGGGACCTTCAAAAGTCGTCTCCAGAAAGCATGCATCCATATCGTACAACTTGGAGTCCAGAAGATGGGAATTGCTCTTGCTAGGTAGAAACGGGTTGAAACTGGACGGTGTTAGAGTTAACTCCAACACGGAAGGCCACCCAATCTACCTAAACTCAGGCCACATCATAGACATTGGGGGAACTCAAATGATGTTTATATTGCCCGATGCAGTTCCTGTCATATCAAACATCTTTTTGCAAAACTTGAAAAACAAGAGACCAAAGTCCGAGATAATCGCCACAACTTATGCGAACAACAACGTCAAAGGATTCCAGATGTATAATAAGAGTTCTGCCGGCAATGGCTTGCTATCCTCCCCTAGTTCTGGTACCAGAAACTCTTCTGATCAAGATTTCTCCAAAGATGAAGCAAAGGATTTGAAACCTCCATACTCTTATGCAACGATGATTACACAGGCCATCTTGTCCAACCCTCAAGGGATTCTATCGCTCTCAGAGATTTACGACTGGATAGCAAGCCATTACGCCTATTATAGGCATAGCAAACAAGGATGGCAAAATTCTATTAGGCACAACCTTTCTTTGAACAAGGCCTTCGAAAAAGTCGCAAGGAAACCAAATGAACCAGGTAAAGGTATGAAGTGGCAAATCAGTGAGAGTTACAGAAAGGAGTTTTTGAAAAAATGGGACGAAGGAACGTTGAACAAGATCAAGAGAGGAAGTAGCGTTTCCAGACAACTGCAACTGCACTTGATAAGAAATAAAGGATTGCCAGACTCTGGCAGAACGGCATTGCAGGCTGCTGCCGCTGCCGCAGCTTCAGGACTTGCACCTAGTGGTGATCCAACTTTACAAGCACCTTCCTCACAACAAGTAAATGGCTATCAACAACAACCACAACAACAGCAACAGCAACAACAGCAACAACAACAGATTCAGCAGAATCAGCATCAACCACTACTTCCTCAAATGAACCAACAACCTGATGGATACCACATGCCATCCAACCTACACCAGAATCAGCCTCAATTGAATTCTGCTCGACCTCAACAGTCCACCGATCATCTTGTTCATACAAACTCTCATGACGCTCTGAACTACATCACAGCAGCAGCCACTCTTTCAGGTGTGAATAAAGTTCCATCTTCAGCTCCCAAGGACCAACTGTCTTCTCCAGTCAAGTCACTTCAAGACTTTGCCAACTTCCATCCCACGAATGAACCTATAAATGCCGACATACACGATCCATCACAGGAAAGATCCACTCTTCCGGATGCGAAGCCACTCTCTGGGAACGGTACGACTCCATACGGAACAAGCCCGAAGAAGTACCAAGTGAGTGCACTTGAAGCATACACGCCAGACAGAGGAGCGTCGAAGCTCAAATCAGAAACCCCATCTTCTTCACAATCGCATCCTTCCATCAACTCATCACCAGCACTGTGGAACTATGTTCAGTTTTCGACTCCCCTAGGAGGTCGCTCAACGGGGAACAACAACGGCAAGACGGTCCAAGGGCAAGCCGTTAACCGCAACAACAATGGTAACGGTAATGGTAATGGCAACGGCAACAACAATCTCTTGACGAACAGTCACACTAGCTTAGGACCAGCAGGAATACTGGGGAAGGTGGAACTTGGAAGTCCATTGAGAAGCAGGAAAGGTGGGGACCAAGTTGGAGATTTGAAAGACATTGACTTGACGAAAGGTTTCAAAGGTTGACTGATCCATGGTCAAATCTCTCGTCTTTAGAATGACCGTATTTATTCTGCCGTTTGTTTTCTTTTGTTTTGCTTGCTGCAACTGTTTTGGTATCGTCTATGCCACCAAATGTTTTGTTTTTGTACTTTTACGCCCCCTTTCCTTTCAACATCCCTTCATTTACTTGCTCTTATCTTTTGTTTTGTTTGCATCATCCAGCTTACCCTACACTCTTTCTTTTGTTATTAATTCACCTCTTGGAGATTCGTTTTCTCTTCTAATTTTTCTTCTCTGCTTTACATAAGACGGCTCGATTCTTATATATTTCATTCCAGCAGCAGTTGGTCTTCTTTCAGCTGTTCCTTTTAGTTCTGTTTTTTTTGCTTAATTTGATTGAAACTCTTTCAATGCACTCATTTCTGCCTAGTCAAACGTTCATTCCCTTACAAAGACTGCTCCTGTCGTCTACAATTGATGCCATTCAAAGAATGGTTGTTGTAACTTGATAAATTTGGAATGTATAGTAGGTAGATTTGAAACAACCAAAGCCAAAATTGAACCTTTAACGTATGTACATGTTCAAGAGAGATCAAAAAGTCAAAAGTTGATGTTGGCAACCGGTACAACATCAAAGGAGAAAGACAGTTGGAGTCATATATAGTCAGGTGAATGGGCATTCAAAAAGAAAAAAAAAATCAAAAAAATCAAAAAAATCAAAAAAAAGACAAGCGAAGAAAAGAAACACGTAGGCAGGGGACATTAAGTAAAAGTTGAACAATTAGGTAGTAAAATATGGTAAGCGCTCACATGACCACCTTAGAGAACCAGCACCGATGGAAAACAAAGAAAAAAGAACAGGGATTAAAGATCCAGCAAACAGTCCAATCGTCATGATCTATCAAAGATCAAACAAACGTGTTGGTAATCCAGATTCGTTGAAATTACCGAATGGGAACTTGCTGATCGAATATTCGCCATTGACAGACCCAGAGGTATTGAGGAACGCACCTGGAGAAACAGTGGAGTAATCGCCAGGCATGAACCCTGAAGAGTTATCAACCATCAGCAGATCGGCCATCTTGGAGTTACCAACGGAATTCATACCGTATTGAGGCATGGAGGAGTTGTTGTTGTTGTTGTTGTTGCTGCAATCGCCAAACATTTCAACAATGGAGGCATCGTTGATTCCTAACGCATGCGTCCCAACAGAGTTTCTAGAGGAACCTTCAGAGAGAGACTCGTTCTCGGAGAAGCACGAGAGGGATGGAGATTGCACGCTCGTTGCCGTACTGGAAGTAACGGTCTCGAAGGATGGCTGTCCCGATGTATTTCCATTGCCACCAGCATTGGCCGGTTGGAAACCGGAGCAATGCGAGGATGATAAAGATGGTGAAGACGTTGTTGCGGTGGCGGCACCGTTGGAAGATGGCATCATTGTGGATGTAAACTGGTCCATCACGTTTGAACCGGCAAACATATTGATCGATTTGAAGTTTGTTCCGCTTGTTGCCTGGGACAAACCAAAGGAATCCATGTCTAGATCCAAATCTAGACCCATGCTTGCAATGGCAACCTCAATGGCATCATCTTTTTCATCGCTTTCAACCGATTCGACAACAGGGAAGCACTCTCTGATTTCGTGATCTTTATCGTTCTCTTCTTCATCATCAGAAACGGTCAATGGACCACCGTCCTCCATCTCTTCCATGTCTGACTCTTCGAAAAACTCTTCACGAACAACACCATTGGCAGCGCTCAAGCTCAAACCACCAAAGTTGTTGCCTGTATCCTCACTCCTCGAGACCAGGAATCCAAGATCCATGTGGTTCTTCTTGAAAGTTGAGATTCTTTCAAACTTTGAAGCAACCAATCCGACAAACTTTGAGTTTAGTTGAGGAGAGAAACAGACAAGGCTGAAGAAATTCAACACGTCACGCATCATGTGTTTCATTAGATTCTTCACTGTGGAACCACCACAAAACAAGTCAAAGTTTTCAAAAGACATCAGTTCGATGCAATAGTTGAGAAGCTTCAAGATGATTTCCAATAGAGAGTCTGTTGGAGTTTGGTAGGAGTTTAGTTTGAACAAGCAATAGTGGTACAACAACAAGGACTGAACCTTTTCCAAGATCTTACCACTGATCGATTCAAACAGTTCAAAGTTTGACTTTCTGCTGGTGTATAACGACTTTAGATCTTTTTCAAAACTGGCAATTTGATCTTTGAAAGCGTTCTCCAACTGAACATCCTTCGTCCTTGACAACGTTCTCTGGATCACCTGTCTCACTTGGGCAACGTTACAGGACGAACCTTCAGGCATCTGGAGCTGTGAAGCTGCTGAAGACAATGAAGGTCTACGGTCAAAGATGAGACATCTAAACACGTAAAGTCCTTCAAAGGGTAAAAAGATGTGAAAAAACTTGGGGATATCTCCATATTTTGAAAACACCTCTAGGCAGATCGAACTGGACAAATCTTCATCGACATAGGAGGTATCAAGGATGATGCATAAACTTTGAAGTCTTGACAAACCTTTTGAATACTGGCTCATCTGTTTAGTCTCTTTGAACTTGTCGAATAGTATGGCGATGACTTCGTCCTTTGTTCCAACAAGATCTTTGGAGATTCGATCTTGATCGTCATCGATGTATGAGAGTATGATGGCGCATATAAGCATGACAACCTCCATTGATTTATAGTCGGGCACAACATTGTCCAAAGCGTTAAGGATGGCACCTTTATCGAGCAATAGGTATGAATGCAAGTTCAATTCAAAGTATGCAGTAATCCAGGATTTCAATAGAGCTATGTTTTTCGACTCATCGTCGACTATTCTTGGAAGTTCAATCTTGTTTGCTAGAACGTATCTGATCGTCTTACCGTTGAATATTGGTTTTGTCAACACTGTAGTGTGATTGTTGTATACCGAGGAAGTATCAAAGCCAGGTAACCTGCTAACTGACGTGAGGGCTCTTTCATTGACTGAATTCACTGAAGACTTCGACAATGAAGGTTTCCTAGTGCTGGTTGATGTGGAGATGCTAGAAGATGATGATGAGTGTGAGGATGAGGATGAGTGTGAGGATGAGGATGAGGATGAGGATGACGAGGATGAGGATGAGGATGAGGATGATCTTGATGTTGATTGTTGAGGCCTAACCAACGAAAATTCTTTCTTGTTGGAAGCAGCATTGGGCGACTGTAGTGTTGTTTCAATCTTGATGGATCTGAAAGTTTCTGGGTATTCACAATGTAATCCTTTCCTGTTGCATGATTTGCAAATGACGCCTCTATCACATTTGATCTTTCTCCTCCTGCACTCCAGGCATGACACTGGTATTGATTTCACCTTGAGTTTCCTTGACAGCTGACCATCGATCTGTTCTGTTGAAACCTTACTTCTTTGTCTCTTTTCCTTCATTGTGTTGGGTAGTGACGAGAAAAAGGTTGGAAAATGGTGATTACTAATTGGGGAGAAATAATTGTCGTGTACAGGGTCCAATAACTATCTGGTGCTCTATGGTTAGGGGAGAGGATGAATCTATGGTCCTATAGAAGATTGAGATTTTCGTCGAAAGACAGATAATAAACAGATGGATGATAATATGAGGTGAAAAGTGAATTTAAACGGTGAGAAAAGGATCAAAACTGAAAGATCGATTGATAAACAGGGGGGGCAAAAAAAGAGGATTCAAAGAGGATGGATGCTATGGCGTTTATATATCGGAGGCGGATACGAGTAGTTGAAAACTGGTGCCGAATGGAACGTCGGACTTAGTGCCATAATCAGCGGGCAGCACTGCCTTGTGCGAGGGAGCAGTGATAACCCCGACGGCTGCAATGGCTCCAGTGGCTCTATTTTTCTTTACTTTTTTACTCTTTTATCTTTCAATGAGCGTTATCATTTTTGAACAGTTGAATGGATGGATAACAAGGTCATTAATGAGTCAACTGATCGATCAGTCTTCTATTCAAAGTGTCTCTGTTTGCTACGGGATGAGCTCAGCCCCAGCCAGAGTGCAATAAATAACCGTGGTTCTACATAACCAGACTGACCAGCTTGAATAGAACAGCTTTGCATCAACAATGCCAGCTGCCTTCTTCCTCTGATCATCGTAACGGTAAATGGCTGATTAATAACTCAAAGAAGCAGAGAACAAGAAGAAGAAGAGAGAAAAACTTTACATTTTGACGGCGATAGTATCTAATTCCAGATCTGCGTAATACTCCTGGGGGAGACCCACGGTGGGAGGCCCCTGCTGGCCCCTGCTGTCCCCTGGTGAGCCCTGGTAGGCCATGGTGGGCCCTGTGGGAAGGGGGGGGCGTGCTGTTGGGCGCGGTACCATGTCTGTCTAACGGCCGTAAGAATGTCCGCGTAGCCAAATCTTCAACATCCCGTCATCTCGGTCAATCTGTAGGGCCGAGACAGGATGGTTTCGGATGCAAAGAGTGACTTGAGAAACCTCGGAAACACAATAGATACAAACAAACAAACAAACAAACAACCCATACAGCCTAACCTGTCTTTTGAAAGAGTGCTGCCCAATTGCCCAACGGCTAGCCTGGGCAGCGCTGGGAGAAGATCCATCGGGGGGTCAACAGAAATTGCAGCCTCCGAATGGTACTGCTCTCACTCTCACGTACGCTTGCCAATTTGCGTGCTTAAGCAATAGCCTTATTGCACCAATGACCCAGCAGAGTAGCATTGATAAATTCAACATTTGAGGTTAGCTGTAGTGAATATACATCAATGCAATACAATTCGATCTAAATAAAGTCACCTCCATCCAACTACAACTAATTTAAAGATTGTCAGTTCATGTGGCGCTTCTTCCATTCCAAAGCTACCGTGCCATGGTACCCAGCCTTACACAGTTGCTCAATGATCTCTTTCCCAATCCAAACTTGACGTAACGGTCAGGCCTGACAGAAAACTCCAAAGCACGGTGCATGTGCCATGGGGATAACTAAAGGTGGAAACTGACTCACTCTTGGTTGCCAATTCTGCGCAACCGCTATTAGCCATCTACAACAAACCTCTGGAAACAACCACTCCAGTCTAAATTTAAACTTTTGTAGCAACATCATCTTATGCTTCTTCTTCTTCTTATCTCCTAATGCTAGGCTCAACACGCAATCCACAGGGTAAGCCACAAGTTAAATCTCCTGTTGCTTACTACCAACGCCTTCGGTCCGGTCTTTTTCCGAACATAACGATCTTCTCCGCTGCACGTCAAAAATCGTACTGTTCGGTTCTCTTCTATATCCGCGCCTCCTCTGCTCGTTATCTATTATCACCTGCTCTTTCAAACGGCTTGCAAGAACACAACACCATCCTGTTTTGATCTATTTGGATCATTGGTAATAAGGCACATCAGCAGTGGCTCAATTGTTAATATACCGAGAAAGAAGAACGAATGGAATCAACAGAAGTAAAATTGTAGAAACGGCCTGTACTCCTTCGTCTTACTCGGAGATAGAGCGTTACTACAGCAGTCCTTTGAACACGGTTCTGCTCTTGTAAATAAGAGGCTGAGAATTGATCGTGTATCTTTTTGACACCAACATTTGTTTTGCATTATCTTTGAATATCTATTATCCTTTCGGAAATGCACTCGATGCGGTATACATCCGAGTTGTTTACTTTTCCTAGCATACAAAAATCCTCTGTACAACCCAAATCTAAATTGAACCATTTATCTATGTTGACTGGGGATCATCAGAAGGCGCAGTGACCTCTTTCTCCACAGCAGGCTCACTCGGTTGGACAGCAGTATCAATCTGCTCCTGAGCAGCTGCAGGTTCATCCTTCTCCACAGTTGACATTTTCAGCTCCTCTAGAACAGTTTCTGGCTGTTCTTCTTCAACAACAGCTTCTGGTTTCACTTCACCAGCGGGCTCAACTTCAGCTTCCTTAGCTTCCTCAGCCTCACAGTACGAACATCTGAACTTGAAACTTCCATCGGCTTCTTCACCACCAAGCTTCTCCTTAACCTCATCACTTTGACACTCGAAATGTTGCCATCTTGAACAAAACTCACAGTTAATCATCTTTTTGCCATCGTCATAGTTGTCAGCCTTGACTCCACAAACACAGTCAAACTTCCAACTTTCAGGCTCTTCCTCTTGAGTAACAACAGAAGCCTCCTCTCTCTTTCTCATCCGTTCGGATCTAGATTCGGCTGAAAATGGTGAAGGAGAGGGAGAAAAAGAGTACATGGTCTCTTTCAACTTCATTCTCTTTGTTGCTCTGATTTCAGCAGCACGTTCGCGTAAATCCTCATCCTCCTGCCTTTTCTTCTCTTCTTCTTCCAACTTTTGTGCCTCCTTGGCTTCCAATCTCGAAGACCTTTTCCTGTTGGCCAACAGCGATTGCATTTGAATCTCTCTCTTTCTAGCAATGGCCTGTTTTCTCTTCTTCAAATCGTGCTGTAAAACTTTGTCAAGATGGAACTTGAGAATCGTATAGAGCCTGAACTCGGTGGATGTTATTCTCTTGCCTGCCTTTTGCTTGAGTTCTTGCAGGTATGAATCAAACTGATAGATACCAACAGTAAGACAGGTATACTCAACAACTTTAGGTTCAATGTCATAGAATGTCTCCAGTGGATCCTTTATCTGTTGCTTGTAATCCTTTCTCAACCTTGGTATGACCATTGGTTGGAATTCAGTCTTTTTGTAGTAGAGCCTAGCATCTTCAAGCATGAAGTATTCCTCCCTTGTATCATCCTTCGTTATTTCCAGAAGAGGCATCACTCTCACACTTTCATGAGGTTTTGGATACTTATCAACGATTCTTCTAAAGTTGTCCTGATTCTTGGCATCAGCAAACTGTATCAAATCGTGCAGAATGTCAACCTTTCCTGAAAGATCCAACTTTCCATATTCAATGTACTGACCTTCATCAAGTTGGAAGATCCGATTTATACATTCGTCAAATTCGTACTCCACACTGTACATCTTATGATTGATCAAAAATAGAACAAGCTTGGTCTTCAGACTGTTGAGAAACAAAGGAGTGGCAATCCCAAGGATCTCCTCCTCCAATGTTTCAATGTCAAAGGCATCACTCAACTTGATGGCATGTTTCATCAAGTACAACCATTGAACAATGAAAGAATACTTTTCGTTGTCTCTCAATTCTTTAAGCTTGTTTGTATATATTGGATCTTCGATGAGTAATGCCGGTGGGGCTTTTAGAAGTATACCTTTGGATTCGGCATCGATTAGTTTGGATAGCCTTTCTGCTGGATGTTGGTTGTTGCTGCGTGGTACTTGAACTGTTGCTGGCATCTTTCTTGGTGAGTTATTGTATCTATCAGATTTCAATCAAAGCTGTTATGACTAGTACCTTCAAAATTGATCTGGTCATGCTGGTTGTCCTGTACATTGATATATAGATCACAAACAGTTGTGTGAGTTGTTACAACTTGTACAAAGCATAGCGGCAAGCACCTCTCTACTAGTGAAGTAACCAATTATTTTTCAGCCCGAACTGCACGTGACATCTGGCCTGAGCGACGCGTCAGTTTTTGCTGAGGAGCGCGTTTTGAGTCGTGCACACCTCTGCACATTACAGTGTAGCTTTGTTTTGTGCTCTACCCTTCTTTTATGGGGGGATGGATCATTAGCGTGTCTTTCTATGTGTATAGGTCTTGTTGAGATGAGACACTTCTTCTTCTTCTTCTTCACCATCACGTTCTCTTTACATCTTCACACCAACAACACCATCGCTACGAGGAAACATACAAAGAGGGATATCCATCTATAACCCGAGTCTTCACCAGATCCAGACTTGTTTTGAAAGGTATTCAATCTTTCCCTTCCCTCAACCCCTTAGGTGACATCCCTCCGAGCCCATCTTGCTTCATCCACTATTGAGAACACAGGCGATCCCAAAATCTCTGGCCAATCACATCAGCTCCACAAGAAAACTACTCTCAACAAAAGCTCTCTATCAAACCTCATCTCATAGACAGTTCAGCGTTACCAACGGGAAAGAATCCACACAAAGACAAAAAATGAGCGACTTTGATGATGACGGCGATTTCATGATGGAATCAAGTCCTGCACCAGCACTGACCTCTGCAAAGAAGAAGAAAGCACCTCTTTCAAACTCTACAAACACAACACTTTCCTCGGCTCTCAATGGGAAATCAAAAGGCTCGTCCGCTTCAGATCAGTATCAGAAACTTTCCCAACTAGAACATATCTTGAAAAGGCCAGACACATACATTGGTTCCATAGAAAAGTTTGAATCCGAGCAATGGGTGCTTAGCGATGAATCAGAATCAATGGAAAAGAGAATGGTGAACATCGTCCCCGGTTTGTTTAAAATCTTCGATGAGATCCTTGTGAACGCTGCCGATAACAAGATCAGAGATCCAACAATGAAGAAAATTGACGTCAAGATTGATCCCGAAGCAAACATTATTTCCGTCAGAAACGACGGAAAAGGTATTCCAATTGAGATTCACGAAAAGGAACAAATTTACATTCCTGAGTTAATCTTCGGAAACTTGTTGACATCAAGTAACTACGACGATGATCAGAAAAAAGTCACTGGTGGTAGAAACGGTTACGGTGCCAAACTATGTAACATCTTCTCCACCGAATTCACTGTGAAAACTGCAGACAAAAACACTCAAAAGCTTTATACTCAAACATGGACAGACAACATGAGCAAGTCTGGAAAGCCAAAGATCACCGCCATGAAGAAACAAGAGGAATACACAGAAGTCATTTTCAAACCAGATCTTTCAAAGTTCAACATGGAAACACTGGATAAGGATATCCTTGGTGTTTTGAAAAGAAGAGTCTACGATCTTTGTGGTTCTGTCAGAGGTATCAAAGTGACCTTGAACGGTAAGCCTCTCAGAATCAACAACTTCAAACAGTACGTTGAAATGTACGTCAAAGCTCTTGAGAAAGACAAGAATGAGAACAATCCAACTCCACTGAAGATTGAAGAGAGCGATGAAGGTACCCCAGCACCGATTTTATTAGCAGCCCCAGTCGAAAAACTACCAACTGTAGTTCACCAGATCATCGATGACAGATGGGAAATTGCATTTTCCATTTCAGATGGTAACTTCAACCAAGTGTCCTTCGTCAACTCAATTGCTACCACAGCTGGTGGTACCCATGTTGAAGCAGTTGCAACTTTACTGGTGAACAAGATTTTGGAGCAGATCAAGAAAAAGAACAAGAAGGCAATGATCAAGCCGTTCCAAATTAGAAACAACATGTTTTTGTTCATCAATTGTTTGATTGAGAACCCAGCGTTTACATCTCAAACGAAAGAGCAACTAACAACAAGGGCTACCCAGTTTGGAGGCAAGAAGTTGGAATTGCCAGAGAACTTTGTCAAGAAAGTGCTAGCGTCCGGTATTGTTGACAACGTCATGGATATTGTTGCTGCAAATGCCGACAAGGCACTCAAGAAGAACGACGGTACAAGAAAGAGCAGACTTACCGGCTACCCAAAACTCGAAGATGCCAACAAAGCTGGTACCAAGGATGGCCACAAGTGTACCTTGATCTTAACCGAAGGTGACTCTGCCTTGACCTTGGCAGTTGCCGGTTTATCCGTTGTCGGGAGAGACTTTTATGGCTGCTATCCATTGAGGGGTAAGATGTTGAACGTTAGAGAAGCCAGTGCTGATCAGATCATGAAAAATGCCGAGATCCAAGCCATCAAACAGATCATGGGTTTGCAGCACAAGAAGAGATACGACTTATCCAACGTTACATCACTGAGATACGGCCATGTCATGATCATGACCGATCAAGATCATGATGGTTCACATATCAAAGGTTTGATTATCAATTTCTTTGAGACTTCTTTCCCTGGCTTACTTGAAATACCTGAATTTTTGATTGAATTCATCACTCCAATTGTCAAGGTGACCTTACTGTCCGGTCCGGAGAAGAAGAAGGTGATGCCATTTTACAACATGCCTGAATATGAGAACTGGAGAGACACTGAAGGTAAGAATGTTTCTTACAAGCAGAAGTACTACAAGGGTTTGGGTACATCGTCACCATTGGAAGCCAGAGAATATTTTAGTCAGTTGGACAAGCATCTAAAGACGTTCCATGCTCTGGTGGAAGACGACAAACTATTAATTGATCTCGCATTTTCAAAAAAGAAGGCCGATGATCGTAAGGAATGGTTGAGAGGTTTCTTACCTGGTACGTTTCTTGATCCAACTCTGACAGAAATTCCCATCTCTGATTTCATCAACAAGGAATTGATTCTCTTTTCGATGGCAGACAACATCAGATCCATCCCGTCTGTGCTTGATGGTTTCAAGCCTTCCCAGAGGAAGATCTTGTACGGTTGTTACAAGCGTAACTTGAACGGTGAAATCAAAGTTTCTCAATTGGTTGGTTACATCGGTGAGCATACAGGCTATCATCATGGTGAAGCTTCGCTTACACAGTCCATTGTCTCTTTGGCTCAGAATTTTGTGGGTGCCAACAACTTGAATATCTTGGTTCCTCATGGTGGATTTGGTTCAAGAGCTACTGGTGGTAAGGATGCATCTGCCTCAAGGTATATTTACACAGAATTGTCTGCAATCACAAGGAAGACGTATAACCCACTAGACAATCCATTATACACCTATTTACAGGATGATGAACAGACCGTCGAACCTCAATGGTATTTGCCAGTGTTGCCAATGCTCTTGGTCAACGGTACAGAAGGTATTGGGTCTGGTTGGAGTACCAACATTCCACCGTTCAACCCTGTTGATATCATTGCCAACATTAGAGCATTGATGAAGGGACAAGAGATGTCAGACATGGTTCCTTGGTTCAAAGGATGGGAAGGAACCATTGAGAGAATCGCTAGTGACAAGTTCAAAGTTGAAGGTGTTATTGAAGAGATTGATGATAACACGCTGGAGATCACTGAGTTGCCTGCTAGAATGTGGACCGTTACCATGAAGGAGTATTTGTTACAAGGATTGGCCGGCTCCGAGAAGCAGAAAGCATGGATCAAAGATATGGAGGAACAACACGGTGTTGGAATCAGATTTGTCATTAAGCTTACTGACGAAGAAATGGCAAAGGCTAGGCGATCGGGACTAAAGGAGAAGTTCAGGTTGATCTCCACCATCAACACGAGTAACATGGTTGCCTTTGACGCACAGGGAAGAATCAAGAAGTACGAACATGTGAATGAGATCATTGAAGACTACTACCACATCAGGCTCGATTATTACCAGCGCAGAAAAGATTATTTGTCTGGCCAGTTCTACAATCAATTGGAAAAATTGTCCTCACAGGCACGTTTTGTCAAGATGATCATCGATGGCGAATTGGTCGTTAGCAACAAAAAGAGAGCAAGCTTGGTCGCCGAATTGCAAAGTATGGGTTTCAAAGGTTTCGACAAGGATGGTAAGCCAATTGCAATTCTTCCAGTGAAAGAGTCTAGTGACGAAGAGGACGATGATGACGATGCTGGTGCGGCAGATACAACATTGACTACCACGATTGTCAACACTAACGTTACAGCAGTTTCAACATATGATTATCTATTGGGAATGCAAATTTGGTCATTGACCAGGGAAAGATACGAAAAACTTTTAAGGCAACGTGATGAGAAGGAATTCGAATTGAACGCCTTGTTGAACAAATCAGCAAAAGATCTCTGGAATGACGACTTGGATGCTTTCTTGGTTGCATGGCAAGAATTCTTGAAGGCTGATGAGGAGTCTCGCATGACTGCCGTTCCAGACGCATCAGGAAAGAAGAAGAAGGCTCCACGTAAGAGAAAGGCCCCAGCTACTTCTGATGCAGGTACTAAAGGATCTACAACAGAGGCAGCCAAGAAAAAGGCAAAGACTTCAGCACCAGCTTTGAAACAATCGATCCTACCAGGGAAGAACAAAAAGCTGACCATCTTGGAAGATGCTGATGACGAGGTGAAGAAGCCATCCAAGGTTAGCTCAAAGACCATTGACCTTGATGACGACGATGACGACGAGCCAATATTCAAGACTGTTTTTGGTGTTAAATCCTCTCCATTCTCCAGCAGCTTCAACAAGTCTACAGAACATAACACTCCAACCAAGTCCAGTGCCGCCTTTTCTGCGTTTGGTGGGGATTCAGCAGCTGATTCCGATGATACCAGCAGCAAGCCGGCCTCCTCAATCTTCCAGAAAAAGACTACCGCAAAGCCAGCCGCCAAGAAGGCTACAGCAGCACCAAGAAAAAAGAAAGCTTCAATGGTGGTCTCTGATGAAGATGAGGATGAAGATATCTTTTCGCTAGATTCGGAAGCTGAGGTTGACGTTGCTCCAAAAAAGAGAGCAGCCACTGGCAGAAGGACGAAAGCTACAGTCAAGTCATATGCTCTAGAATCCGACTCTGACGCTGCTTCCCCTGAGGATGACAGCTACGATGAGTTTGAATGAAGATAATGATGTTAGATGTCTGGTGTACGCCTTTTAGATTACAGTATGTTTTGTTCATAACTACAATTTTGTGTGTTGTTTCTCTATATATAGATAGTTCCTACTGCTTTTTCTAGTATTATCAGTCTTTATTCACTAACGACAACCGAAAAAAAAGATGCATTCTTGTAATCATATAAAGACGATCATATACCCGTTGACACGGATTTTCATTGTGCCATTGGAACATCGTGACCACAAATAAAGAGACCATCCATTACATCTTCCTATTAGGCGTCATTGGAGCCCATCTGTTCAGATCAGAAGATGGAGAAGCCTGAACTGGCGAGCTTTGCTTAGCGGGACCCGACATCACGTTCTCGATGGATCCGGTTGGTGTACCAACTAAACCTTTAGGCTTGGTTGGAACGATTGGAATCACCTTGTTGGTGGCACCGTGATGTGCTGCCGTCAACGCTATAGTGGATCCCGTAGACAATGGGGATGCTGTTCTAGTTGGAGCCATCGTCAGTGGGGTTGCAGGCACTCTTCTTGGAGGTGGTGGTGGCGGAGTGTTGTTATGCTGTGCCGGAGCAGGCGAGGGTGATGAAGTTGCCGATCTTGTTGGCTTCATCACTGCTAATGAGTATCCTCCGTTGTTCTCGTTGTTGCTGTTTGCAGTGCTAACATTTGAAGATGAACTATTGGCTGAAGATGAGTGAGGAGTTGTTGTGGTGGTGGCAGGCACCGACAATGATGATTGAGCCTTTCTGTTCTGTGGTGGTGGGGGTGGTTTTGTCGAGTTTTGGAAGTTGGACGATAGCGCAGGTAGTAGCATTGCATTTGCCTCCTTTGCATCGTATGGGGGTGGTACTCTACGCCTTGTGGTAGCAGTTGGCGTTCTCGCCGGAGGTTTCGGAGGTTCGTTATTTCTAATAGTGCTGTGTCCCCCGTTACTGTTTGTAGAGGATGATGATACGTCAATCAGTGTTGGAGTGGATGTACTGCTGGAGCGATTGGAAGATGATGATATGGATCTGGCATCACCTTCGTCCGAACCCAGCGGTTCGTTGAGCTCAATCAGCAGACCCTTTGACGCCTCTGCGGACTTGTTGTACTGCTCATACAGCTTTTTGATCAACTGCTCCCTGATCTCAGAGTCAATCATCTTCACTTTACCTGTAAAAGTACCATAGACAGGTTTGTGATCTGAGAACATGATAGTCTCTGCCGCATTGTAGTTTTCCTGATGAATTTCTTTACCCCTATACAGTATTCTGTCCGTCCAGGATGGAACTCTTTGTTTCTCACTTGAATCATAGTTGGAAGTACCCTTATCGTACTTGTAGGTAGGATTGAATCTTATTGGGTGCTCTTTAAAACCTCTCATCTCTGATCTTCTCTTCATTTCGAAATTGAGTTGATCATAATCGAGGAGAACCTCTGTATCGCCACTCGCAATGATCGATCTCACCTCCTCGTTGGATTTGGAGATTCTATAGTTCAAGTCACCCAACCACACAATGTTTTCGTGATGCTTGATCTGTCTGTTTCTTGAAAATCTGATCGCATTCCATGTAGTTATGAAATCGTTGTAACGTTCTTCAACGTTCGTCGTACCGGCGGCCAAGTGCGAGTTGAAGAAACAGAACGATGTTGACCCATAGTTGAATCTAATGGCAACAGACCCCTTGTTTGCTGTCATACCTCCCATTCCCGTCTTCTTTGATTTTCCTTCAACCTGTGTAATTTTCGATGCCTGGTCAGCCTTGACATAGAAGAGTAGCAAAACGGACGACATGTACTCTGCCCTCAATAGGAAATACCTGTTCTTCGAATCTGCCTGGTTCAACTGTCTTTCAATGATGGATTGCCAGTACTGCGAAATGGAATGATCATTTTTCAATATGTTGGCGGCATTCAGTTCAACAACCTCCTGAAATCCAACGATGACAATATCGGGAGAGTAAGACGTACCGCCATTTTCCCTCGCAAATAGCCAGTCACCCAGATCACCCGAAATGGTGGAACCAGCCAAGTTGTACGTTCCCACAAGAATGCTGATTGATTCATAGGAGGTGAATCTGGATTCATACTTGGCTGTTTCCTTTTGAACGTACTCGGTAACGGGGTCAAAGATAACGACTGCCATCTGGTTCGAATTTTTCCCCAACAAGGTGTCAGTGACAACCTGTTTCCCCTTATCCACAAAGTTGTTGATGTATATTCTGCTGATTGATTTTGTGGCATCCGACAATGCGCCAGCCAATCCCATCTTCCCACTTCTGCTAAAGCTCGACTTCAAGGCATTTGTGCCTGTATAAATCTGGGAGATTTGATCCCCATGGTCTGCCCATAAAGAGCTATGCTTGTTCTTCAAATCGTACGGATCACCCTTTTTAAAGTTGACTAGGAAACCTTCAAGGGCGGCAATTGAAATTACCTGTTGAACAACGTTGGTTCTATCTAGACAGTCCAAGCAGTTTGTTCTGAAAACACCCTGCTGTTCTAGAACAACCTCGTCTGCTGTTTTGTCGTAGCAGTAGAAGCCAAAGTCGCTTAGGGATGGCTCTAGATCGGGCAAGAGATTTGATGCTTGAGCGTATGATTTTGAAGTTTCATGGTGGAAATCAAAATCTGTAAAGAATACCGAATCGGGTTTCTTCTCATCCAGTGCAGCATAATGATGTTTGTATCTCTTGCTCAACTCCGTCTCTGCTGTCTTTGTGAAGGAGAGCAAGTTGACAACATGGATGGGGCCATACTTTCCATTCAAATTCTCAAAATGTTTTTCAAAGACCGGCTGAGTGGCATCAAAACTTCTTGTGAGAAGCACTTTTGGGTTGATCAATGCTGTATCCTGTTCCCAAAAGACAGGAATGGAGCCTCTTATCTGTGTGTATGCAAAAACATGCGATGCATCGTTATAGATCAACTCTGTCTCGACAAAATTGGCAACGTTACCATCGTCATCAACACCTCTAACGTTGAACCTTGTACCTGCCCTCTTCCAAGACTGTTTGGAAATGATTGTTAAAAACACCTTCTGACCACCAATGCTTGCCCTCAAAGTTTCTGCAAAACCTCTTATCACAGTGGTTAAAAACTTGTTTGAATCAAGTCCTTTCTTCAAATTCTCATCCAAGTTATTTCTAAAACTGATAATTTCTTCCATCATAAAGGCATTCCACATGTAATCCAAATGGTACCTATCGGTGGATAAGGAATGCTCGGTGTTGATACCTCTCGTTTGTAGAGTCGAGGTCAAATCGAAATCGGAACTGTAAAAAAAGGAACCATCCGTTAGCAACTTCCGCAGTTCAAAGCATGGATGCTGTTCCACCCTTGGTACGCCTTGCTGTTGTGAACCACCGTTGTCATCGCCTTCAAAGGTTGGATAGCCGGTAGCATTGAGATCCAAGAAATCCCAATTGTCACTGGTCAAACAGTGGAACTCAACATCCATGATCTTGTTGATCAATTCTCCTTGGACGGGACAGGCAACATCAACCTTACCAGTAATAACAGATAGAAAGATGTGACCGGACATCTCGATCAATCCCAAAAAACCAAGAGGTTTATGCCTTGAGAGGGATCTATAATGCCTCCCATTGAAAAGCTGTTTTGGGACTAGTTCAATTGCACATTTGTCTATCTTGCTGACGTATCTGAAGAGTAGCACGAAGGAATCCGATTCCAAGGCCAACGTCCGTTCATGCCTTGCGTTTAACAGTATGCGCATGACGAATTATTGTATGTATACTGGATCGGATGGATGAAACTCTATGTTAATGTTATCCTAATGACTTCTATTTCCAAGTTTGAGGAATCCAAAAGGTCAGAAAACTACCATTGAGTGCAATTGAGGTATGTAGATGTAAACGTTCCCGTATTCGTAGTGGGTTTTGCTCTATCGTATAGTTGCAATGTTACAGAGTACAGTGGAGGTAGTTCAGGCGATGTGTTCTGTGTGGCGTGTGCGTGTGGCGCATGAATTTACTCGGATAGATAGCACTCGTTTTCTCGTTCGTTTGAAGGATGGTGATATATATTTTTCTATCTACTATTTACAGATTAAACAAGGGTAGATAGAAAATGCGGATATATGTATATGGGTTATGCGGTGGTAAGATATGACAAGGGGAACAAAGATCATGATAAAAACTTCTTGATGTTTTCATAGACTGCAAATGTGATACAGGTTGCAGGCAAGACTCTTATGAGGTTTGCCAGAACACCCTTGTAGAATCCACTGACACCTTCGTTATGGAGTATCCCTGAACACACAGAGATCATCGATCTATTGGTCAGTTTCACATCATAGTTCACCTGTAGCCTTGAACGGACAACCTGTAAAGGATAAAACACAACTGTTGATATCATCTTTGAAGTGGCACTGGCATAAAGGTACTGGAAAGTGTCAAGCGATGATGCCTCTTTGGTGGTTTCCTCTTTGCTTTGAATGATGTGGTTTTTCAATGTGTCGTAGATGGAGAATTGAAGTGCACCTTGAGAGACGCTTATTAGTGCTGGAGATAGACCCTTGTAGTAACCAACAAAGCCTTCTTTGATGTATATTTGCCGTATTCCATCAAAGATGGAGAAGTAGGCACCAGGGGAACCTCTTGAAGTAGAAATCATTCTTGTCTTTATCACCCAGATTGGGTTGGTGATCAATGAGGTTGACCATCCAGCGGCAAACCCACACAACAGATAATGTCCTGAGTTCAAATGTCTATCCTTGTGCTGTGTGAGTGGATGATCCTGCTCGTCGGGTACCAGTAGATTGTACACGAGAGACTTGTACTCTCTATAGAACATGAAGTATAGTCCCCAGGCGGTTGTACTTCCGAGCAAGTTTGGTCCGACTCCTCTATAGACATTCTGCATCAGAAGCTTCCAATCGGTATTCCCGTTTGGTCCGTGGGAGGAATTGGCAATTAGATCATTTCGTATTTTTTTCAAGCCTACCAGTTGTGAAGTCGAGTGAGCATCTAGTTGCAACCTTAACTTTACAAAGTCCAAGGGATGTGATACCAGGGTAGTGATGAAACCTGCAGTGAGACCAGATATGGATTCTATTGATCTGGGACCTAACTTGTGGGATGGGAAGTCACTTGCTTCTTCATAGTTGTCGTTGCCGTCGTGAACTTCATTGGTTGCTTTCATCAAGGTCAGCCTTTCGGGGAGAATTTGCTCAACCTTTTTCGACTGATTACCATCTGACATCTCATCACCTCAATCGCTGTGTTATCAGAGATGCAATACGACGTGTGATGAATAAATATATACGTATATCGATCTATCTACCCATGTTGGAGTGTTGTTATGTCACTGCCACAAAGTGCCTCTGTAATTTTTCACTTTGCACTGCCTCATTCTGATTGATTAACCACTACGAGATACGGGTGGAGAGAGTAACTTGAAGACATTGATCTCAGCACATCACACAACAGGCTCAACTCTATTGGATCAATGGTCCTACCGAGGAGAGAGGAAGGGGTAGCCGAGAAGAAGCCAAAAGGAGAAAAACAAGAGAAAGAAGAAACCAAGCAGTAATCAAGCAGTAACCATCTCAAGGGCTCCCTGGTAATACTCCCTCCATGCCATCATCATCACCACCATTATCACCACCGCACAATCATCACCACCAAATCTCAAATCTCAAATCTCAGCCCAACACACTGAAAACAGCCTTAGGAAGAGTCACCAAACAGAGAGACTCTGGCGGGAAAGAAGTCAGCCACTCGCAACGCACGCAGAAATTTTTCACTTTTGCACAGCTTTGCACAGCTTCACCAGTCAGTCTCGAACAGATCAGATGGCCGTCTCGTTTATCCATTGGGTAACCACCATTCTTCTTTTGTAAACACTCTTGTTCCTCTGCTTATCCTTTCTAATTGAAAACCTTCATATTTCGTCACTCATTGCGCAACATACATCAACACACCTCCATCGTGGGAATGCCAATAGACAACCAAACAATGTCCGACTTCAAACGTTTAAAGCTAAACCTGGTCAAGCCAGTTCCATCAGATTACGAAATCTCAAGAAACCAAAAGCCAAAGCACATCACCGAGGTTGCTAGAGAATCAGGTATCTTGCAGGATGAAATCGAACCTTATGGTGCCTACAAGGGTAAGGTCAAACTAGACGTTATCGATAGACTACACCAAAGGAAGAACGGTAAGTACATCTTGGTTACCGGTATCACCCCAACCCCACTAGGTGAGGGTAAATCAACAACAACAGTTGGTCTTGCACAAGCAATTGGTGCTTCTTACGGTAAGAAGGCCTTTGCAAACGTTAGACAGCCTTCAATGGGTCCTACTTTCGGTGTTAAAGGTGGTGCTGCAGGTGGTGGATTCTCCCAGGTCATTCCAATGGATGAGTTCAACATGCATATCACCGGTGACATCCATGCCGTTGGTATGGCAAACAACCTATTGGCTGCTGCCCTAGACACAAGAATGTTCCATGAAAACACCCAGGGTGATAAGGCTCTATGGAAGAGACTCTGTCCAGAGTTGAAGGATGGTTCAAGAAACATCCCAATCGGTCTAAAGCCAAGAATCAAGAAGTTGGGTTTGGATACCAAGGATCCAAAAGAATGGACCGACGAGGAAGTCTCCAAGTTTGTCAGATTGGACGTTGATCCAGCTACAATCACCTGGAAAAGAGTCTTGGATTTGAACGATAGATCCTTGAGAGGTGTCACCATCAACACTGCACCAACAGAAAAGGGTCAAACCCGTGAGACTGGTTTCGACATCACTGTTGCCTCCGAAGTGATGGCTATCTTGGCACTCTCCACCTCTTTGGAGGACATGCGCGAGCGTTTGGGTAAGATGGTTGTTGCCTCCTCAAAGGCAGGCGAGCCAATCACCTGTGAAGATCTAGGTTGTGCAGGTGCTTTGACTGCCATCATGAAGGATGCCATCAAGCCAAACATCATGCAAACCTTGGAAGGCACCCCTGTCTTTGTCCATGCAGGTCCATTTGCAAACATCTCAATTGGTGCCTCCTCGGTTCTTGCCGATAAGATGGCCTTGAAACTTGCTGGTGTTGAGCCTGGCTTGTCATTGGAAGAAGAACGTGAACAGACCGGTTATGTCATCACAGAGGCTGGTTTCGACTTCACCATGGGTGGTGAACGTTTCCTAAACATCAAGTGTAGATCCTCCGGTCTAGCTCCAGATGTTATCATCATCGTTGCCACTGTTCGTGCTTTGAAGGTTCATGGTGGAGGAGCAGAGGTTAAGGCAGGTACCGCCTTGCCACTGGAATACACAACAGAAAACGTTGAAATGCTAAGAGAAGGTTGTGCCAACCTTGCAAAGCATATCGCCAATGCCAAATCCTACGGTGTTGACGTTATCGTTGCCATCAACAGAATGTCCTCGGATACCACTGCCGAACATGAAGTCATCAAGGAGGCCTCCCTTGCAGCAGGTGCAACAGACGCCATCGTTTCCGACCACTGGGAAGAAGGTGGTCAAGGTGCTTCTGATCTAGCCGCTGGTGTCATCAAGTGTGCTTTCAAAGAATATCCAAACCAATCCCAGGACTCCAAGTTCAACTATCTCTACGAAACTGAAGGTTCCACAATCGAGGAGAAGATTGAAGCCATTGCCAAGAAGATGTACGGTGCCGGTGAGGTTGAATTCCTACCTGCTGCACAGGCAAAGATTGACGAATATGCAAAGCAAGGCTTCTCAAACCTTCCAATCTGTATTGCAAAGACCCAGTATTCTTTCTCCCACGATGCAAAGCTGAAAGGTGTTCCAACCGGTTTCAAGTTCCCAATTAGAGACATCAAGGCTTCGATTGGTGCTGGATACTTGTACGCCTTGGCCGATCAGATCCAAACCATTCCTGGTTTGGCCACAAAGTGTGGTTTCATGAACGTTGAAGTCAATGCCGATGGTGAGATTGAAGGTTTGTTCTGATGTATCCATCCTTGTGTGTTTGCTTGAGTTTTTTTTTTTGATTGCCTCGAAACATTAACTGTTTCTTCTTCTTCGCCTTTTATTTTATTTGACGGTGCTTGATCACCCGTGTATGTATATGACTAATAGATTTTCAACAATTCTGTGAAAGTGCGGCTACCAGCTACAAGGATTTAGAAGGTTGTATAAAACCGATGATCTCAATCTCACTGTAATCTAGAAAAGAATTCGAGATGCATACTGAATGATGAAATGAAAAGATGTGTAGTAATGTGTATAGAAATATAAACAGCAGATTATCATGGATGGATAAATGATGAACTCTCCGTTGTACACCATAAGCTCAACTATCACCAGCAACAAACTTGTTTGAGAACTTTCTAATTCCTCCATCAACATCACCGTTGACACTTGTAGATCTGGAATTATTCCCCTTACCACGGTGCCTCTGGTTCTGGTTCTGGTTCTGACTTGAGACCCTTGACGAGGAATTCGAAATGCGTCTGCTATCCGTCTTAGTATTGCAGTCACTGGTAGACCTTCTAGCAGTGTTGGCAGGCTGGTCGGTAACGCTCAAACCTCTCTTTGCCATCCACTCGTCAATAGACAAAATTTCACCACTGCCAACTCTTGACTGGTTGCCGGTTATGGTTGAAACACTGCTGGTTCTCATTTGATTACTAGCTGTACTAGCATTTCGGCTATGTGATCTTCCTTGGTTGTTTGCCGCTCTTGCCTTCTTGACAACTAGAGAACCAGAATCACTATCAACCAGTTCGTCAACTTGAGGTGGAGTCTGAAGGCCAACGTCACAGTGTGGTTCTCCTCTTTTCTTTCTATTATGGTTTCTCTTGCGTCTGGTTGAACCTTGAGTAGCACTGGTATCACTCGTCACAACATCAAAGACTGCCATTTCGTCCTCTGATTTTGGAGTCGTTGGGATACAGACATCGGAATCATCATTGGTGCCTTGATATCCGGCTGTTTCGTATATTTTATCATTAACGCCATGCGATGATACAGTTTCGTTGCATCTTTCATCATCATCTTCAAGAACATTGGCAGTTACCCTTTGAACGGGCTCGTTATTGTTGGATGCCTCTTCTCCGTTGCCAATTTGAACTAGTGGTGTGAGACCAACCCTGGCGTTGTGCAACTGACTAGAGCCGCCGATTTTCTGATGTTCAAAAGTGGACGCTTTGTTAGTATCAGTAAGGGAAAGTGGGCCGTTTGTTACTCTCTTGTGGCTGGCTGACCCTTGAGATATAGTGTTTGGAGTAGAGGGAATCTTACTAGGCCATGAGTTTTCCTTTTCTGCACCGTCTGATTGTTCTTCATCCACTTGTTCTAGTTTCTTCATCAATGAAGCCACACTTTCATTCTTGTCTAAACTGTTAAGTACATCTTCACATTCTGTCAAGACAACACTCGTTTTCTCACCATGGATCTTCGTGGCCGTAGCTAAGGTAACAAGAGCCTTATTAACTGCACTTTGCCGCTGAGCATACATTGTTTCCAACTGTTTGCTTGTTCTAACTATTGTCTTGAACGAGGATATCAGCTCGGGGTCTTGCTTCTTAATGATATCAACGTTTGCTCTCAATTGAGTGTCCTTTTCCCCAAGAAAGGCTTGAAGTTGGGCTCGCAATTCCTCCACCTGTCTGTTCATGTACTCCTTGTACTCCTTCTGAGACGAAACAATCGTACTATAAGAGGATTTCAACTGTTCGTTTTCAGAGAGTATTGACATTTCCTTATCCTGTAACCGTTTCATCTTCCTGTTGGCGGTATCCGTTTGGAGCTTGGCCGAGTCTACGGTAGACAGAGCGTCTGTCAATTGAACTTCCAGATCCAAGACACGCCTTTCCTTTCTTTTCAACAGAGCTTCAGAGACTTCTGATTGGTATTTCTCATTGGAAAGCTGCTCAACGAGAGTTTCGTTTCGGCGTTGTAGGATTGAATATTTTTGCTTCAACTCAGTATAATCTACTTTGGTTTCGTTTAGCTTTTGAGAGAGTTGATCTACCTGTGTGTGCAACTGGTCAATAACTCTAGATGATGTGCTCGAAGCTTTAGTTGTATGTTCTGACATGGCAATCGATCTTTCAGTGTAATGTATTTCAATGCGTTATTTGCCAAGCTGACGTCTCAATAACAACCAATTTGATTAGTGGACAAGGGGGAATGACTAAACGTGTACCTTGATCCAGGTGCCGAGCAGTGTTGAGGAATGGTACTGCTCTCTTTCAACGCCAAAAAACTGCAAAAGTATTATATGCTAACAAAACTCTTGAATGGTACCATTCGTTGATGTATTTCCAAAGAACATACTCTTTTGATTAATCATAATGTTTCAAGATCAAGAAATGAATACCAGCTTTGTTTTGTTTTCGCTGCCCTCTTGATCTGACAGATCAAAGATCTTGGTTATCTTGTGCAGTAATAGATTGCGTAAGCAATTACGTCAATGTTTTAAGCCGCACAGCCACTTACATTTTCCAAGAGTCGAGTTTTGGGAGCCGGCTGCTATTCACCTTCGACTCTCTATTGTTGCTTGGTTGAACCGAGAAGCAATGGCACTACAGGTTACTGATTTATGAGTCCAAGGTGGTACGTCACAGACAGGGTAGACCATACTTTGCATTTGGAGAATATTCACTAGAACATAAACGTACAGTCGTTCAAGGGAAATGTTTGACATGATTCAAGTCAATGAAGCAGTATTTTATTGGGTAAAGAAGCAATGCAAGAAATCTGTGTAGCAACTACCAGCCACCATGTTGTTGGCCACCTGGACCACCGTGTTGGCCACCGTGCTGTTGACCTCCTTGGCCACCGAAGCCTCCTTGTTGGCCACCGTGCTGTTGACCACCTTGACCACCGAATCCTCCTTGTTGGCCACCGTGCTGTTGACCACCTTGACCTCCAAATCCTCCTTGTTGACCACCATGTTGCTGTTGGCCACCGTGCTGTTGTCCACCAAAACCACCCTGTTGACCACCTTGTTGACCACCTTGTTGACCACCTTGTTGACCACCGAAGCCGCCTTGTTGACCGCCCTGTTGACCACCATGCTGTTGACCTCCAAATCCACCCTGTTGACCACCTGGGCCGCCGTGTTGGCCACCATGTTGGCCTCCGTTACCGTGATTACCTCCAAACATTATTGATTGTTGATTGTAGTTTGAAATGTGTGTTGATGAAATTAATCCAATGAATTTGATCAGTTTGAAATTTTCCGTGGGGAAGAAACCTTTGTTGAAAAGTCAAGAGAACCCAGTGTGTATTTATATCGGATCAATCAAGCTGGCGACTTTGAAATTCCAGTCATTCAGTTGAAACAGCCGCATGGCAGTATGTAAATAGAAAGAGATGACAACCCAAACTGGCTAAGCATTGTTAGTCCATGCTGACCACTCCTAGAGTCGGTACAAACTAAAGCAGCATGAAATTCACCACAAAGAGTTTGGAAGTCCAGCCATTCATTTAACCTCGAGCTCGTTCGTAGAGACTATGGCAATGCGCCAACGCCACGGGATTTGCAGAACCTGCATGACACCAAGAAGTTGAACGTGTCCTTCAGCAGACACCGAGATCACCTTGGCTATGTGTGTTTTCTCTTTCGATATATATCATAACCAAAAGAGAAAAAACCAGTTCAACGCCATATAAACCAATCCGTGGGCATAGCCTATTCACCGGGAATTAGAGCCAATTGACACGTTGAATTCCAGTATGGCCGCTGGAAAGTCAAACCTGAAATTGTTCAAAGGGTCTACCGGCCAATTCTGTTGACGCGGTGTTCAAGCCGCACCATTTTGGAAATCCCTAAGGTTGAAGAACAATTGTGGTTCGCCGGCGAAGCTGTGATCAGCGTTTGCAATTGAACACCAAGGGTGTTTCAAAGTGATGGAAGCCTTCTTTGGTAAGAGTACAGAATGCCGGGAGTATGATACCAGTTAGGGAAGTCCACACTAACTTGAAGACACTGCGCCTGGCTTTTGGAAAGCCGACCAGCAGCACGTATTGATTGACACCTTAGCTGGATCACCAGTCATGATGGGGAGGTAAAGATCAGAACTGTTCTTTCTTCAGAGAGCATTGGTAGCATGGATTGTAGCTGGCCTGTAAGCTAATTCCTTGTTGGGTTGCCCCTTTCACAACAATGGGTGGCAATCTCGCCAAAGTAATCAAGCCTTAGTTTCAAGACGTCATCAATCAGTGTGATCACTCTGCAGCCCAATGCTTCGCCTGGCATATTGATATCAGTATTGGAAGCCATTACTTTCTTCTCAAGTGATTTGAACTATTGGAGATTGGTGATGATGTCTTTCATCAACCGTTGATGATGATGGTGGTGGTTCCCCGCAAACCTCTGCACGCACACGTACGCGCCTTCACTGGTTTGGATTGGACACCAACATTTTACCAAAGTAAGCACTAATGGTTTTGTAAATATTATTTATAATAGAATTCTACCCTAGACAAACAAATAAAGTGCAAAACAGAACAGGGGAAAAAACCACACTGAATACCTGTACACAAACATACCAAGAAATCCAAACGAAAAAAAAGAAGGAGCGGAAAAAGTTGTACATTTATAAAAACATAATGACTTTAGGAAAGCGGGATGCAAGGGAAAAGGCAAACATTATTAGGTTTTTGAACCGGCATGCCCAAAGTTGCTCAGTATCTCTTTCGACTTGCTCTTCAACACGTCGTTTGCAGAGGTGATACTGATGGTCCTTGGCAAGACGGGAGGAGCGGGTGAACCGTTGAACGGCAAAAGATCGGCATGACTGCGGGATCTCGACTTTGCTCTGGTTTTGGACCTTGTCGAGTTGGCCGTGTTTGAAACGGATCGGCTCAAACTCTCTCTCGGGCCATGGTTGGTAACACCTGCTTCTTCATCCTCGATCTCCTCTTCAAAGTAGGAGTTGGTCGAGGTGTAACTTTTCAAAGAGGACAACGATTCAACCAGTGACACGTGCCTTTGGAGCTGTTCCATTGGAGGAGAAGGGTCTACTAGAAACTGGGTGTCTGATGGCGCAGCCGTCACTGCCGTCGAGCGTGGGAAGTATGCCTGAACGTTATCCTCTGCATCAGCCGAACACATGGTGTTTGTTGTTGGGGATTTGGTCAATTTGACCCCTGTTCCGGATGATGGGGAATCCTGCAAGGGATCGTGCCTGGTTTTCTTTCTGCGGACTGCCTTGGGCTTTCTTTTGGAAATTCCACTACTCTTGGGTGGCAGCTCGAATTCCAACGGCTCGCCTTGGGTTGTTGAAGAAGCATCCGATGCGATCGAAGCATTTGGATTGTCATCCTCCTCTTCGCTTAGACTGTCGGTACTGATCGTTGCATTGAGCGCTCTGTCCAAATTGGCGGGGATGTAGTCATCCGGGTGGCCTTGGGACATTGTCGATTGCCGCCTCAAGTGAGGGGAAGAGTGTTGTCTTGACGAGGATCCCAAGATGTCGATCTTGCTGGGAGAGACAGATAAAGACTGGACCTGGTGCTGATGAGGCATTGGCTTTGAACGCTCATAGTTGAGCAAGTCTGAGTATGAGTAGAAGCTGATGGATTTTCTCTCCTGACCTTCTGGGGTGATGAACGTGCCTTCGGTGGATGCCATTACAGTTGAAGGTGAAGATGATGTTGGTACATAGGAATGCCTACTAATGTTTGTCATTGACTTTGTCACTGGAGACGAGGAGCTGAGTGCATGAGGAGGATTTTGTGTCATTGATCTTCTGAGACAGAAAGACGGCGATGAGTCGTTCAACGCTTGCGACGAAATACCGGAAGAGTACGATCTTTGCGTCTTTGAAAGACCTGCCAATTGACAACACGGTTGACCCGTGCTACCGGATGGACTCCTGTTGTTATGGGAAGAGATCGATGACGAGGAGCGTTGTCTCTGGAGTTGGTCCGGTAGTGCGACAACCGAGGATGCGTGTGGATACTGGACAAGATCGACCGTGTCTAGGTCCATCTGCAAGTTTGAGATGATTTCAACGGCAGAGTCTAGTATGGGAGAAGTATAGTTTTCGGTCATTAGGTGGTGAGGATTATTCAAGCTGTGAGAGAAGATCTGTGTTGATCTTCTGCGAAACACTCCAGGATGTGATGTCCAGGAGGAAGATGGAGACATTGAAGAAGGAGATAGTTGCTGTTGGGGTCTGTTGTTCGAAGTTGTTGGCGATAGTCTATTGGCCTCATACAATTCTGTAGAGAGAGGTAGGAGGACCACCGAGTTTTTTCTTGAGGATCTTGCCGACGAGACTCCCGTTGTGGAGCCTGTCAGTGGGATCGAGTGCAAGTCTTGGACCGATCTTTCAAAGATGGAGGAAGAACGGTCCGAGCTTCTGCGTGGAGAGGAGATCCCTTCTTGAGCAGGAGGAGCGTTGTCTTGAGTTTGGTTTTGGCTCTTGTTTTTCGTTAAGGTGCTTGTCGTTACTGTGTCTGCGAGAGAGGAATGTGATTTTTGGGAGGAAGGGTTCGTTATCGTGTTGGTGCTTTCGCTTCTCAGAAGCGGATCGGGCGTACCCAGTGCTTCCAGCTCGTTCTGCGAGGAAGGACTGTTCTTTTTACCGAATTTGAACATGGTGAATCTTCTATGCGAGCCGGAGCTATCCTGGCTTGACTCGTCATCCAACTGTGGAGATATGCTTCTTCCTCCTTCGGTCTCTTCCTGTCGGGAGGATGAAGAGAGGGAAGAAGCAGGGGCAGGCTCATTGCTGTTGGATGTTGATGAATGTGGGGATAGTGACGGCCTCTTCCATTTTAGAGATACTGTCATAGTGTCGTCTGATGGGGGGTGAGGTTGAAGGTTTGCTGAAGGTTATCTGTTGAACGAATCAATTGTTGAAGAGAGTGACTGTGAAGTGGGGGTTGTTGATACGATGCAACTAAGGAGGAATCGTGGCAAGTGTGAATGAATAGAGGTGTTGATTCAAGTGTTACGTAAGAAGCGTAGCATGTCTTGATAAGAGATAGAGAGGCAAGCCAATGGAAAGGACGATTGGATGTGTATATATATATCATACAGAGCAGTTATAGCCATCTGTTACAGCTTCATAGAGTACAGGAATGCTGGTCAAACATAATGACGACCTGGGGTCGGGGGGTCATCGTCATCGGAACAATACAGATTGGATCACCAAACCGTCATCATGTACACTACTAACTACACACTGCGCACATATAAACCCCTTGCTATGAAGCATGTAGAATTACTTGATTTCTGCTTCTCCGGAGCGGCTCTTTCTGGCTGTCTGGCTAAAGCTCGTTCTGTACATGCAATTTGGCACACGGGGGACTCTTCCATACGTTGCAACCAGTCCTTCCTTTGCAGCACTCCACATGGATCTTTCAGGGTCATCTGCTGCTTCTCCATACAACCAACCACCATTCCCATCGGGCTCCTTTGCAAAGGCATACAAACCCGATCCACGATGGTCATCAAGGAGATGGATGGCAACAACACAGTGCTAATTGCTACCGTTCAACGGTACAAGCCAGCCTCAGACTTACCGAGTGGTTCAACTGTAGATAATTGTCACTCCATAAAATTGGACATCTTCATCGCCTGCATTGCATGGCTTCCTAATATATCAGTCTGTATATATGACGTGCCCGAATAC